>MVJL01002881.1:0-69674 GCA_002156465.1 Macrocentrus cingulum | reverse complement strand
AAAAAAAAAAAAAAAAAAAAACATTATATTCACATGTTTTTAATTATTCCAAGCGTGATGTAGGCATATTTTCGCCCACGTGACTTATCAGTGTGTGTTGGCACCAAGATATCACAGAAAGTTTATAGCTGTGCACATTATTGATAACCGATACAGTATCAAAGCATTGAAAACACAGGCAACAGTGTCGTATCAACATCAATTGATGATGCAGAAAAAATACCCAATTGACATGCAAGAAGGAGGCCAAAACTAAGGGCAAAAAGGATTTTTTTTTGTTTTTTGAGAATAACTCGATAACAATGGGAGATAACAAAAATTATTATGGGAGTAAAATAATAGGGAATTTAATTATTTACAAAAAATGTAGAATACATTTTTTTGTTATATTGACTCAGGTTCAAAATATTCTGAAAAAAAAAATTTCAAAAAAGCGATATATGTTGAAAAAATTATTTCACATTTTTTGAGTTGATTCAAAGATAACAATTGAATATCTGAGGCCCAATTTTGAAAAAATCCCTCTGAGTTATCCAACAATTTTTCGTCATTATCGGTTATTTTCGTGATTTTTGGTGAATTTCGACCTTCTGACGTGCCTTTCAATGGGAAGATATTGATGAATTTTGATTTTCTATACGCCATTGGGTGTATTTTTGCCTCCTCAATACGCTACGCACATCCTTTCAATCGGGCGAGGTCATCCAAAGGGAGGAAACACAAGGAAACAGTCATTTCTGGTGGATTTGTATTTTTGCCTCCTCAATACGCTACGCACATCCTTTCAATCGGGCGAGGTCATCCAAAGGGAGGAAACACAAGGAAACAGTCATTTCTGGTGGATTTTGACCTTTCCAGATGCCTTTCAATGGGAAGATATGGAGATATTTTGATTTTCTATACGCAATTGGATGTATTAAACGGAGGAGTTATGCGATGCGTGTAGGAAAGTCTCGGGCGAGGTCATCCAAAGAGAGAAAACACAAGGAAACAGTCATTTCTGGTGGATTTTGACCTCTCCAGATGCCTTTCAATGGGAAGATATGGAGATATTTTGATTTTCTATACGCAATTGGATGTATTTTTGCCTCCTCAATACGCTACGCACATCCTTTCATTCCAGATGCCTTTCAATGGGAAGATATGGAGATATTTTGATTTTCTATACGCAATTGGATGTATTTTTGCCTCCTCAATACGCTACGCACATCCTTTCACTCGGGCGAGGTCATCCAAAGAGAGAAAACACAAGGAAACAGTCATTTCTGGTGGATTTTGACCTTTCCAGATGCCTTTCAATGGGAAGATATGGAGATATTTTGATTTTCTATACGCCATTGGATGTATTTTTGCCTCCTCAATACGCTACGCACATCCTTTCACTCGGGCGAGGTCATCCAAAGAGAGAAAACACAAGGAAACAGTCATTTCTGGTGGATTTTGACCTTTCCAGATGCCTTTCCATGGGAAGATATGGAGATATTTTGATTTTCTATACGCCATTGTATGTATTTTTGCCTCCTCAATACGCTACGCACATCCTTTCAATCGGGCGAGGTCGTCCAGAGGAGACAGCACAATGAAATCGTCATTTTTGGTGAATTTCGACCTTCTGACGTGCCTTTCAATGGGAAGATATGGAGATATTTTGATTTTCTATACGCCATTGGATGTATTTTTGCCTCCTCAATACGCTACGCACATCCTTTCAATCGGGCGAGGTCGTCCAGAGGAGACAGCACAATGAAATCGTCATTTTTGGTGAATTTCGACCTTCTGACGTGCCTTTCAATGGAAAGATATGGAGATATTTTGGTTTTCTATACGCCATTGGATGTATTTTTGCCTCCTCAATACGCTTCGCACATCCTTTCAATCGGGCGAGGTCGTCCAGAGTAAGATATGGAGATATTTTGGTTTTCTATACGCCATTGGATGTATTTTTGCCTCCTCAATACGCTTCGCACATCCTTTCAATCGGGCGAGGTCGTCCAGAGGAGACAGCACAATGAAATCGTCATTTTTGGTGAATTTCGACCTTCTGACGTGCCTTTCAATGGTTTTGATTTTCTATACGCCATTGGATGTATTTTTGCCTCCTCAATACGCTACGCACATCCTTTCAATCGGGCGAGGTCGTCCAGAGGAGACAGTACAATAAATTCGTCAGTTTTGGTGAATTTCGACCTTCTGACGTGCCTTTCAATGGGAAGATATTGATAAATTTCGATTTTCTATACGCCATTGGATGTATTTTTGCTATTCGTCAGTTTTGGTGAATTTCGACCTTCTGACGTGCCTTTCAATGGGAAGATATTGATAAATTTCGATTTTCTATACGCCATTGGATGTATTTTTGCCTCCTCAAGACGCTACGCACATCCTTTCAATCGGGCGAGGTCATCCAAAGGGATATTGATAAATTTCGATTTTCTATACGCCATTGGATGTATTTTTGCCTCCTCAAGACGCTACGCACATCCTTTCAATCGGGCGAGGTCATCCAAAGGGAAAAAACCCAAGGAAACAGTCATTTCTGGTGGATTTTGGCCTTTCCAGATGCCTTTCAATGGGAAGATATGGAGGTATTTTGATTTTCTATACGCCATTGTATGTATTTTTTACGCTACGCACATCCTTTCAATCGGGCGAGGTCATCCAAAGGGAGAAAACCCAAGGAAACAGTCATTTCTGGTGGATTTTGGCCTTTCCAGATGCCTTTCAATGGGAAGATATGGAGGTATTTTGATTTTCTATACGCCATTGTATGTATTTTTGCCTCCTCAATACGCTACGCACATCCTTTCAATCGGGCGAGGTCATCCAAAGGGAGAAAACCCAAGGAAACAGTCATTTCTGGTGGATTTTGGCCTTTCCAGATGCCTTTCAATGGGAAGATATGGAGATATTTTGATTTTCTATACGCCATTGGATGTATTTTTGCCTCCTCAATACGCTACGCACATCCTTTCAATCGGGCGAGGTCGTCCAGAGGAGACAGCACAATGAAATCGTCATTTTTGGTGAATTTCGACCTTCTGACGTGCCTTTCAATGGGAAGATATGGAGATATTTTGATTTTCTATACGCCATTGGATGTATTTTTGCCTCCTCAATACGCTACGCACATCCTTTCAATCGGGCGAGGTCGTCCAGAGGAGACAGCACAATGAAATCGTCATTTTTGGTGAATTTCGACCTTCTGACGTGCCTTTCAATGGGAAGATATGGAGATATTTTGGTTTTCTATACGCCATTGGATGTATTTTTGCCTCCTCAATACGCTACGCACATCCTTTCAATCGGGCGAGGTCGTCCAGAGGAGACAGCACAATGAAATCGTCATTTTTGGTGAATTTCGACCTTCTGACGGGCCTTTTGCCTCCTCAATACGCTACGCACATCCTTTCAATCGGGCGAGGTCGTCCAGAGGAGACAGCACAATGAAATCGTCATTTTTGGTGAATTTCGACCTTCTGACGTGCCTTTCAATGGGAAGATATGGAGATATTTTGATTTTCTATACGCCATTGGATGTATTTTTGCCTCCTCAATACGCTACGCATATCCTTTCAATCGGGCGAGGTCGTCCAGAGGAGACAGCACAATGAAATCGTCATTTTTGGTGAATTTCGACCTTCTGACGTGCCTTTCAATGGGAAGATATACGCTACGCACATCCTTTCAATCGGGCGAGGTCATCCAAAGGGAGAAAACCCAAGGAAACAGTCATTTCTGGTGGATTTTGGCCTTTCCAGATGCCTTTCAATGAGAAGATATTGATAAATTTCGATTTTCTATACGCCTGGAGAAAACCCAAGGAAACAGTCATTTCTGGTGGATTTTGGCCTTTCCAGATGCCTTTCAATGAGAAGATATTGATAAATTTCGATTTTCTATACGCCATTGGATGTATTTTTGCCTCCTCAATACGCTACGCACATCCTTTCAATCGGGCGAGGTCGTCCAGAGGAGACAGCACAATGAAATCGTCATTTTTGGTGAATTTCGACCTTCTGACGTGCCTTTCAATGGGAAGATATGGAGATATTTTGATTTTCTATACGCCATTGGATGTATTTTTGCCTCCTCAATACGCTACGCACATCCTTTCAATCGGGCGAGGTCGTCCAGAGGAGACAGCACAATGAAATCGTCATTTTTGGTGAATTTCGACCTTCTGACGTGCCTTTCAATGGGAAGATATTAATAAAGTTTGATTTTCTATACGCCATTGGATGTATTTTTGCCTCCTCAATACGCTACGCACATCCTTTCAATCGGGCGAGGTCGTCCAGAGGAGACAGTCAGAGGAGACAGCACAATGAAATCGTCATTTTTGGTGAATTTCGACCTTCTGACGTGCCTTTCAATGGGAAGATATTAATAAAGTTTGATTTTCTATACGCGATTGGATGTATTTTGCCTCCTTAATACGCTACGCGCATCCTTTCAATCCGGCGAAGTGATCGAGCTAAAATTATTGAGAAGAAATGATCTTTGTTGGAAACAATCGATTTTTGCCTCCTTAATACGCTACGCGCATCCTTTCAATCCGGCGAAGTGATCGAGCTAAAATTATTGAGAAGAAATGATCTTTGTTGGAAACAATCGAAAGAAATCCCTCCGAGTTGTCCACAAATTGTTTCTGGACATGTCAGAGGGATAAAAATATTTTTTAAAAACTCCCTCCGAATTGTCCAGACACTACAGAGGGATGATCTGATAGATGAGAAAATATTTTTTTTTTTTTCGAAAATTTTAAAAGGAATACCCTTTGCAGATTTTTAGAATAGGATTTTCGAAAAAATGACTATACCTTAAAAACTAAGGGAGATATGAAAAAGTTTATTTGACGTTTTTTGTAGAATATTTCATCCTCAATAATTTAACTTTCATGTCATTTTTCGAAATTTAGCGTATTCATTAAGTTATTGGTCAAAAACGAAAAAAAAAAAAAAAACTACATATTTTATTGCAAAATTTACTATTACCTTCAAAAATTTTCAAAAAATTGTCATATCTCAAAACCTAAAGGAGATATCAAAAAATCAAAAAATTTATTCTACATTTTTTGTAGATAATTGAATGCTTAATTATTTATATTGAGTAAAATATTTTGTTATTTTAATTATTTAACGAGTTATCGTTGAAAAACAGAAAAAATTGCGAAAATTGTGAATATTCGAGCCCATCCCTATATGATTATGGCCACCCTTACGTAGGGGTTGCAACTCCATAGACATTATTCCAAGAATTCCGGGGTTCTCATATTAATACACAAGTGAGAATTTTTTTTTTTGGCACTAAATATAATTTTTTATGGATAAATGAAAAAAAAATTTTTTCTTCTTCATTCAGGGTAATTTTTTTATGCGCAATGATAGAGATTCATTTCACAATTTTAAACGCCTTAATTAACCTTAATTACATAAGAGGCCACTACAGATAAATTGCGCTTTCATCGAAATTAAGAGGCATGAGATTAATTCCGTTGCGGTTAGACTCTGGTCTGTGCGACGACGACGAGTTGCATGACGAGGAGGTCGAAAAGGAGGTGGTGTGTGTATGTAAGGGAAAAGCGTGGCTTTGAGGATTTGCCACGGGCTTTCCGATGCAACATGGCGTACAATTTGGCCCAGACATGGGATAGAGACAGAGTAGCAGTGAAATTATTCACCGGAACGTGTGCGTCGCTCGAAATAGAACGCGTTAGCACTTAGCTCAATAATTTGTAGTTTTTCGCCAGTATAAAAGCATCTTGGCAGTTAATTCTCTACCTAAAAGTCATCTATACATCATCCACAGTATATTAATATGTACCTAAAATAAAATTTCACTCATTTAATCACAATAAAAATTTTTTTAACTTCATCCCGTACTTTTTTTTTTGTTTTTTGCGAATAACTCAAAAAATAAGCAAAATATCAAAAAATATTATATAACTCAAATTATAGGGAATAAAATTCTCTACAAAAAATATTAAATAAATTTTTTTATATTTCCAATAATTTTTGAAAAATTTTAGATTTTTAAAAATTTCAATTTTTCAAAATATCTCAAAAACAAGGCAAAATATCAAAAAAATTTATTCTACATTTTTTATAAAAAATTTAATCCTCAATAATTTTAGTCCTATAAAATTCTTCGTTATTTCGCTTATTTACCGAGTTAACGACAAATAACGAGAGGAAAGAAAACGCGAAATATTTATAAAAAGATAAAAACAAGAGAAGGAAGGATTAAAAAATTTTTTATAAATAATAAATCGGTTGATTGGACGGCCTGGCGCCTTATCACTTAATCTATATCCGCTGCCTATATCAAGAAGCACTTTGTATTGAGATCATGCTTGGCAGACGTCGGTCCATTAATTAATAAACACACCCGCCCCTGAACAGTTTGATGGTGTGTACGTACCCTTCTCAAAGTCATCCTCATCTAACCTCAACATCCGCGCAACCATCCGTCCCTAAATTCTCGCCAATTTCCAACTAATAATCACCATCAGGACATAGCACGAAAGAGGGACGCGCAGCGAAAGTCCAGCTATGCATCTACGTGGATGGAATACATGATGAGCAAGACGCATCGACTATCAAATAAGTTTCACAGACAAGACAAGAAATAAAGAGGGAGAAAAATGAATTTTTCTATCTCTGATGAAAGTTTCACTCTGAAAAGCTTGTGTTGCAAACATTTCAATGCATCGCGTATATTCAAAATCTCGAAAAACTAACAACTACCGAGATTATTATTCATGTTTTATTTATAATAACACTATAGCATGTACACACCACGCTGGGCGTGCACATAGGACCTTATGACGTGCCTTTTAATGAGAAGATATTAACCGATTTTTGATTTTTATACGTCATTCAATGTAAAAATTTGAGATTTATATATGATGATGGTTTGTAGATTTGATTTTTTTTTTTGGTATTTTTGAAACTCTAAACTGACAGTAGAAAACTTGCGAAAAGTGGGTGAAAAAAAGAAATCGATAAAAAAATATTGCGCTGACGGTAAGTCAATAAAAATGCGAGACAAAACAAACTCTGCAGCATTCAACAACATAAGATCCGAAAAAAAGGAGGGTAGAATGATACTAAGAGCATCAGAAAACGGGGGAGAACACGCGGGTGTTGTGTATACAGACCGGAGACAGAGAAAGAGGGCGAGAGGACGCTGGAAATGAGATCGATAAAGCAAAATGGCGGAGGGGACAGACATTTGCCGCAGTATACTGCAGTTTCTAACAAAATTATCTCCCCAAAATCTTCGAAAGAAAAAAAAAACTCTGAAAAAATATTAAATAATCGTGAATATTCATGAAATGCACAAGTTTTCCAAGGAAAACACGAAAAGGCAGCTTTTAAGGGTTGATAATAGAGAAAACTGTCCAAATTTTTGGCTAAAATGACAAAGTAAAATGTGCAGACAAGGAACCAAGACGCTACGAGTGAAGGTCATAGTCTGAAAATCCATAACCACCCTTCCTAAAACAGCCAAGACAACTTATAGGCACGTGAAACTACGTTTTGCGTATACATGCGCGTGCGCTTAGTCAACCGGAACTGCATACAAAGAATACTAGAGTATATATTTTACCGACCACAAAAGACATTAGGCATGAATTCTAAATTTTTTCTAGGTATATTTCAGATCGATTTAACTAGAAATAGTCCAGCAAACTCAACTTGACGCCTGAAAAAAAATTGTTTTTCAATTTTCCGGGAAAAATATCATTAGGGGAAGAAAAAGCCTAGAATCAAAATTATTCTATTTTTAATTGTCTACAAAAAACATCTCTTGACTTTTTTCGAAAAAATAAGTAGTTTGGCCTGTAGCCAGCGTGAAAGTTCCTAAATGTTGACAAAGCGCAGATATACTTTATCGCGACTTTGCGTCTAGCTACTAACCAAACTATTAGTTTTTTTGAAAAAAGTCTAAGAATCTTTTTTTTAGATAATAAAAAAAGGAACAATTTTTATTTAAAACTTTATTCGCTCAAATCGATATTTTACGGAGAAAATTTAAATAAAAATTTTGTTTTTTCCCTAATCGCGATCTGCGGTGTTTTAATTGTTTTTATTTTATTCGCTCAAATCGATATTTTACGGAGAAAATTTAAATAAAAATTTTGTTTTTTCCCTAATCGCGATCTGCGGTGTTTTAATTGTTTTTATGAAGTATATTTTGTATTAAGTATATTTTGTGATTAACCAAGTAGTCTAAAGGATCCAACTAGTCTAAGGGTGAATGCATGTTAAAAGTGACAAGAAAAATCTTGGGTTAGATGTGATTTTACGAGCTTCTAAGTACATCTAAACTGATTGATCCAACTAGTCTAAGGGTGAATGCATGTTAAAAGTGACAAGAAAAATCTTGGGTTAGATGTGATTTTACGAGCTTCTAAGTACATCTAAACTGATAGCAAGAGTCACGCGGTGAAATCCCGCGAGAGATGCGAAACTTCCTGTCGACACGAGGCCGCAACTAATAGCTTGGACACGTTGAGACTCACGGAGAATCATTGTGGACTCTTGCAAGACTAATTTTAATTTATTAATAAACTTCTGACACTTTTGGCAGGTAATTAAAACTGGAAATACCTCGAATGAATGATAAAAAAAAAGTTTTACAACAAAAAAAAATGCAAACAAGTATATAAAAACTGTGTTTTTTCCATGCACTCTCATGATTGAAGCAAAATTTCAATAGTCAGAAAAAGTCACTACTAAAAGTAACGCTTTCATACGCGATATTCCAGCTTTTTGTCCTAATGTGCGCATAGTAGAGGTCTTTTCGACCCCTATACGCTCGCCAAGAGTAATTACAGGGTCGTTAGCATTGGCACAAGAGCTTTGTCTAAAATTCCAGAACATTAAATAATCAAAATGAGATTTTTGTCAATATAATATAAATAAATAATCCCGAAAATCTAGTTTTTTGTGTTTTTTTTTTTTTTAGTTTTTTCTCGATAACTCGGTAAATAAACAAAATAATAAAAAATGTCATAAGAATTAAATGATAGGGAATTAAATTTCTTACAAAAAATGTAAAATAATTTTTTTTGATATTTTGCCTCATTATGGAGATATTTTAAAAAATCAACAATATCTCAAAAATTGAGAGAGATATAAGAAAATTTATTGATCATTTTTTGTAGAAAATTTCATCCTCATTCATTAATTTTTCGCTATGTCGAATATTTACCGAATTATTATCAAAAAACAAAAAAAAATCAGATATACTATAGGAGTATTTCTTCAAACCTTTGATAAAAACAGAAATAAAATTTTTTCTCTCATCTAAATATCCGAATATTGATTGTAAACGTAGTTGTTTTTAGTTTTAAGTCTTTTTTCACCCTTTTCGCTATAGTCATAAAACAAGAAAAAAAATTTATATCCAGACAGAGAAAATGTTGGAACGACATTTCTGACAGTAATTTTGATTTATTACCGTCTCATTATCTCTATCTTTGCTTTTACCCAATTTTAATATATGTTTCTACACTTTTTTTCAACTCTGCAGTAATCAATCTTTAATTTCCTAAAAAAAAACATGATTTAAACCCAGAAATTTTTCTCTATTTCAGGATTTTCACGATCTACAGCGACATGAGAAGCAGAGAGCTGTTGTGGCCTCAATGACGCGCTGCTGCTCTCGTCAACGACGGGGAGGTAATGCCGATCGTGTGGAGGGACACTCGTGGGGAAGCAATCCGACCCGAGAGCGAGGGTGCGCGATCAATACTCCGCCACGCCTCGCGCCAACGAACTACTGAATACTAACCCTCGCCAGAACTTGACTTTTTCACTGAGAGCACCACTTTCAATACACTTCCATCATTTTCTGACATCCCAAAACCCCACAAATTAATCAACATATTTCTCAAAAAAATTAATCACCCCTAAAAAATGAATTTAAAAATTTTTTCCCAACACCCCAGGCCGGATTTTTGGAGTTGTCAATTTTTTTCATCCAATTTCAGAGCATTTTTAGAGTGTTAACACATTCAAATGTTAAACAGGACATTTTTTTTCTTGAAGAAAATCCTATTACATGTGCGAGGAGTGTGAGACACGCTCGTAAATTGAGGTCGAAGATATTGAAGTGCTTTTTGTTGTTGATTAGGCGCAAGCGCGAGCTTTCCGATCATATGCACGACAACGTGAGAATGAGATAGACCTAGAGTGTAGACGACATCCAATTGTCGTCGCCAACATTGATTAAACTTGAAAATGTATTTTTTTCCAATGATTTTCTTAGATTCCAAGCTTAAAACACTTGAAAACCCCAAGAAGAAAATTCTCTAACCTACGAAAAATCCAGCAAATAAAATAATTAATCAAAATTGACATCAAATACAGAGATTTAGATGATTGTAATGGGCCAATGCAAATCGCTGGGGACAAATAACACGAATGAAACTGCTGCACGCACGTGGTGACACGTGCGGATAATCGATACCATGAAATTCATCCGGTATTTCATGCATTTAACTTACGGCAATGAAAATTATCTTGCAAAAAATCATCAATGTGTTTTTTTTTTTTATTTTATCTGCAAATTTGTTGTTAAAGAATCAAACTATCGGTGATTGGAAGGTTCAAACTCGCTGATAAGTCGGGTTTAACTTGACATAAATATGTTAATGTTGATTTTTTTTAATAGTTTGATAATGGTCGGAGGTTAACCGGTCATCTTGCAGATCGATGCGTCGTCCACGTAGCTCCCTCTTACTATTAATCAGTTGTTTTTTTTTTCTGGCACACTGAATAAGTAATTTCGTTGTCATTAGCATGAAAAAAATGTCTACCTTTTTAGGGTTATGTCGCTATAAATTGTCATGGTTTACCTTAAAATTTGATATTATTGTGTGAAACAGTGTGTTACCGTGAATTTGTAAAAAATGACATTATATAATTTGGCCAAGCACTCACCTAGCTGGTCCCGTCGATCCTCACACACCCGCACACTCTCCCAAAATGTTTCGTGTCGCACTAACGTGTGTACTCGTGAGGTATAGTTTTGCACAAGTGACAATGATTTCCGAACTATATTACAAGTTTATATTGACAACGACATAAAAACATGTCAAAATATCGTGAAAACATAGTCAGAAACACACGGGAGAACTACCGCACACTACACATCCACTTGCACCAACATTCAATGACGTCATTCCACCAGCCGGACAGCGGCAACATGGATTCCCATCGCGGCACCACGACGACGACAGCGCGAACCGGCTTTTCAGAGGAGGGGATATTTCTCTCAATACATCCCCTCTTGCAATCACACACAAATATATCACACAAGCACATAACCTGCACAACCGCCGGCCATCTTGAACCCCGGCAATTCACATTATGGCCGCGTCGTGACGTAGCAGCCATTTTCTCATCATCGCCCGCGCCGTCGAAAAATTGTGATCTACCTTACCGACGCAGGGATTGATTGTCTATATATGTAAACTCTGTTTTGTAGACAAAAATGTTTGCAATTATTCTACAAATTAATTGTAATTAAAATGCAACAAATATCGCCGAACGAGTGAATAATTTGTGCCATGAATGAAATACCAAATTAATTAATTAAAAACAACTCGTGGAGAAAACACACAGTGAATCGCGATTTATTTAGTATATGATTTTTTTAACCTTTTTAAACGATTGCTTATACACGAAAAATGTTGCAAGCCTACAGAGAAAAGTCTCAAAAGCGTAAAAAATTATTAGCCCAAACGGTAAGCATTAAAAAAAACCCCCCACTAATTTCAGTACAAACCTCAGAGATTTTTATTTTTCAGTTTGGTCTATCGAATGCCGATGAATTGCGTCAAGTGTTGGGCACAGATGTGGACGAGAATGAGCGGAAAAAAGTAAAATTACGATCAGTTGAAGGTATCAATGATAAAACAAAGGATCAAAAAGATAATGTGCCTGCAGATGAAATAGTTTACAAGGATTCATCAACATTTTTAAAGGTACGTACCAATGCAAGTGTTTATAGGCCTCAAAAATTTATTTGGTTTTTTTGTTCTTCCAGGGCACACAGTCGTCCAATCCGCACAATGATTACTGTCAGCACTTTATCGACACTGGGCAGCGACCGCAGAATTTTATCCGCGATGTTGGACTGGCCGACAGGTTTGAGGAGTATCCAAAGCTGCGAGAGTTGATCAAATTGAAGGATGACTTGATTTCCGAGACGGCAACTCCGCCAATGTATCTAAAAACAAACTTGACGTCTTTTAATCTCAAGGAATTAAATTGTAAATTCGATGTAATCCTGATTGAGCCGCCGTTGGAGGAGTATCAGCGCACGTGCGGCGCGACGAACGTGGAGCTGTGGAATTGGGACCAAATTATGGAATTGGACATTGGTGAGGTGGCTGCTAATCGTAGTTTTGTATTCCTCTGGTGTGGCAGCAGTGATGGACTGGATATGGGACGTTTTTGCCTTCGCAAATGGGGATTTCGGCGCTGTGAAGACATATGCTGGATTCGGACGAATATTAATAATCCTGGGCACAGTAAAAACCTTGATAGCAAAGCTGTGCTGCAGAGAACGAAGGAACACTGCTTGATGGGCATCAAAGGCACTGTCAGAAGGTCCACAGATGGAGATTTCATACACGCTAATGTTGATATTGACTTGATAATATCGGAAGAGGAGGAATACGGTTCGATTGAGAAACCTGTTGAGATTTTTCATATTATTGAACATTTCTGTCTTGGAAGAAGACGGTAAGTACTTGAAAAATCACTTCAGTAATGCTAAAAAGAGGTAGAAAAATTTTTATCGCAATATTTCATCGGAAAATTGATTGAAAATGAATGTTCCAACAATCTTTCGCCCGCTAAAAGTATTTTTTCTAGCTAAATTAATTTTAACAATGAGTTTTGCAAGGTTTCAGAAAAAAAAGAAATTTTTTTTTTTTTTGTAAAATTTTCCAAGGGATACCCCTTACGGTTTTTGTGATTTTTCGATTTTTTACTGATAACTCGATAACTATGAGAGATAAAGAAAAATGTTACTAAAGTTAAATGATTGGGGGTAAAATTTCCTACAAGAAACGTCAAATAAATTTTTTTGAGTCATTCTTAGTTTCTGAGATATCTTGGTTTTTTTGAAATTTTGATTTTTCAAAATATCTCGAAAATGCGACAAAATATCAAAAAATTTCATTCTACATTTTTTGTAGGATATCAAATTTTCTATCATTTAATTTTCATAATATTTTTCATTATCTTGCTTATTTAAAGAGTTATCGGTAAAAAATCAAAAAAATCATCAAAACGTTGAGATATTTCTCTGGGATATTAAACTCATATGAACAATTTTGAAAAAAATGAAATATTCTGTACTTTTTTTCTCTCAAATTTAATTTCTATTAAGTAAAATACGATCAAGATGTTTAAAAATAATATTTTGCTTAATTTTTAAGATATTTTACCAAAAAATTCAAAAAAATCAATATCTCCAAAACTAAAGGAGATACAAAAAAAATTTATTCTACATTTTTTATACGAAATTTCATCTCCTATAATTCATTTTCAATAAAATTTTTCATATTTTCAATTATTAACAAAGTTATCATCAAAAAACCAAAAAAAAAATCGCGAAAAGTTCGAATATTTTCGTGTGATCACCCTTTTAAAATTATTTCCACGGTATACACATATTTAAAATAATACTAAAATCACAATAACTCTTTTCAGACTGCATCTGTTCGGCCGTGACAGTACAATCCGTCCGGGGTGGCTGACAGTCGGTCCTGAATTAACAAATACCAACTTTAACGCGGATTTATACAGCAGTTACTTTGCATCGGGACACGTGACGACAGGTTGTACCGAGAGAATAGAAGCACTGCGGCCAAAATCGCCACCGCCAAAGAGCAAAGTATCAGGACGAGGTCGAGGAGCTTTCAATCGTGGTGGTCGTGGTAGAGGCAGGTAAAAATCATGCCTAATATATAATTTTATATGTAAGCGTGTGATTAAAAATATTCGCGATAGTTCATTTTATTTTCTTGGTATAGAGTATGATAGGCACATGAATAATCCCTTTGCAAAATAAAAGGGAGTGTTTTATTAGACGGTTGTGTTTTTCCTTCTTCTTTTTTTTCATGTAAAATCAAGACTAAAAACATACAAGAGTTTTGCGCTAAATAATGATGATTGAAAATGATTATAATAAATATTTCGTATAAAAAGACTGCAGTCGTAGTGTGTGTGTGTGTATTACGACATGTTAAATAATATGTTATAAATATTAAACAATAATTTGTGATTAATTATTCCACTTAATGTACGTTCAGTTCCACTGGCTCTAAACTCTGTATTTTTCCATCTTTTTTTTTATCTTTGGAGACTACAAGTCATATTTGTTAATCAAATATCGTACAATTTTTTAAAAAATTAACAAAAACACATTTGTCCTAAACAAACAAAAAACAACGCATTAATATTAAAAAATATATTGCAGAAAATTTTATGTGGAATTTTTTCTTCTTTTTTTTTTACCCTTCTTACTGATCTTTAATCTATTTTGAGATCAAGTAAATCTGTTTTGTACTGTTTAGGCTAAAGAGATTTGTTTTTTTTTTGTTCTAACGCAAAAAATTCGTCGATTTATTGGTTATCAAAATGCGAAATAAATAACGAAAGAAAGAGAAAAAAAACTATGTTACAATAAAATTTTTAAATAATTTAACGATTAGAAAAAAAAAATATTTTTTATCTCTCACTCTCACACTCTCACACTATTTTTAACTCTTTTTTTCATAGAATGAGCAAGTAAGTACTAAATATAAATTTTTTTCTAGCATTAAAATTGAATCACAAAATTATTTCTAAAAAAAAAAAATTAGAAATTCTGTAGGCAAGAAAACATTTTAAATGGACGCTATATACTTATACAAAAAAAAAATTTACCATTGGAAAAATGGAATAAGACGAATTTTTTGACGATGAAAATAGTTTTAAAACATTTAAATAAATACAACATGAGTATATAGAGTAGAAAATTAATTTTTTTTCATCTTTAATTAGATGATTTAGCCATTTTTTCTCACTAATCTAACGTAAAAGTACTTAAATCACAATAATTAATCAGGATTGTACTCGAATCTTTCATACAAACCTAAAAAAAAAAAATCCTGCGGTAATTATCTACAATTTAAGAAAAAAATTAATAACAAACTAGTAGACATTAGAAAAAAGAAAAAAAAATACAAAACTATACACATCGGAAAAAAGGGAGACGAACCCCTGAAGATTTTGTTAAAATTGTTTTTTTTTTTTCTTCCTAAAAATTGAAAAATAATTATCTAATAACATTTACTATACAATAGCGCACAATAATAATTAATAATAATAATAACAAAAATATGTTGCTCGATAGTATAAAAATAGGGGGGGACGGGAAATCGGATCTGTGTGTGTCATCAGTCGATAAACTCGAGGAAAAAAAAATAAAAAATCATGCTTAGCGGATAGCAGGCAGGAGATGCGATGATATTTTCATGTGTAATCGCACGATCAATTTGCTAAATTGTTTTTTCAAAGCAGTTGCGAAGTAATGTTGGAGTTAGGGCTCGGTCGTCTGTGATAACTCTTTAATGGTCCGCCATCAGTCATGTCTCAAAGTCACAAATACGTGGATTCCCCTGTAAGCAAACGTCATTTTCTACGTTTTTTCCAATTTTTTACATCACCTTGATTTAAAAAAAAATCATAGCCATGTTTTTTCGTTCATTAAAAATATTATGTAAAATGATAAGCAAAAATTAGGTTAGTTTTTGTACTTTTTCAGCTGTTTGAAAGAATTTTAGTTATTATCAGACGTGCCATATCATGCTTTTTTTTTAATGTGTTAAAATGTGCCAAGTGAGTATTTAAAAGCGAAAATTGGTAATGGAAATATAATTTAAAGATTGTTACGATAGTCTCGACTTGTTGTTTTTTTTATTTTTTAGATTTGTTTTTTTTTTTAGCACACACACTTCATTTTGCACAATCACTCGGTCCTGATATATATATATTTATTGTAACCTATAAATGGATAGACAATGTTGGCATTTTTAAAAGAGCATTAAATTATATTTAATGTTTCTTTAATGCAAAAAAAAAACCGTTGCTCGAAAATTGATTATACTCTTTGAATGACAAAATGGCCGCTGGCCTTCATCTCGGATTTTTAATTATTTATTTCTTGCATTTCAGTTAATTTTATTACGATAAAATTACGTAATTTTGTAGAAAAAATGTGAGAAAATCGAATAAAATTTGAATCAGGGAAAAATTAGTGTTTTTTTTCGTCAGAAATTACGATTGAAAATTTTGCGCGTTCAAAGAGCGTTTAAAAAAAATCATTTGTACCGATGGTCGATCGAAAAAAATGAATTATATATATATATATAAAAAAGGATACTTTTTCTAAATTTATTCCCATAAGAAAATTGTAGTGAAAAATACGTTGATCTACAAACAACTTAATAATATGGACGATGAGAGAGAAAAAAAAATTTCATGCGAAATTTTTTTTTTATATCAAATGAGATTCATCAATATCTCAATCTCTCCTAGATTTATCATCAATTTCCTTGTGATTTTTTTTTCTTTTTTTTGATTAATTAAACATTTATATATTTGCCTACAATTATATCTTGCATTTTTCGTAGATTAATACGAAATATGCCAGGAAGGTACATAATCGAATGTCGAAACAATGAAACAGCCTCGCACATATCTCTCGCATAGTTATATAACATTTATTTTATTTTTTTTCAATGATTTATTTTATAGAGTACGTAATATTTGAAAAAAAAAAAAATCTTTGAGCCTTTCAACACACATAATTAACCTTTTTTCAAACAAAAAAAAAATCTTTCCACAACATTTTTTCTTGAATAGGACCGCTCTATACAATGAAAAAATGCTACTCTACTCTTTTTTTACCACATTTTAATTTTTTCCTTTTGATTTAAATAAAAACTTTGATTTTTTTTATTGCATGTGTTGATAGTCTCATATATTAAATTCGATTAAATCGCAAGAAAAGCAGCGCATCGACAAAATGTCCCATGATTTATATTTTGTCATTTGCGTATAAACTAAAAAAAAAAAAAAATGAAAGAGAGAAAACTTCATCGAGGCACTGCAGTCTCATTTTGGACAAGTGTAACAGAATTTTTTTTTTTTTTTCGTACGGATTAACTTTGTGATTATTTCCATTTGCACTTTTTTCACTCTTTCATTCATGACAACTATTTTTTTTTAATTTTTTTATATAGGAGGCACTCGCTCATTTTTTTTTTTCGTTTCCCAATCTCACATTTTACAGTCTCTACGCACAATTTTATTGACTTATATATTATTACTTATGAAAATAATCTTACTATTTTTATACATCGTAATTTTTCCTTGTCGTATATCAATATTTATAATTATCGTTTTTTTTATCTTATCCGTTTTTCATTTTTTTCACAGATTCACTTTTAACCCATTATCGTTTCCGCTTGTATTTTAACGATATTTTTTTTAAGTATATGTATTTTTCATTGATGTTACTATTTAAAAGAAAAAAAAAAATTGTTTTTTTCTTTATGAGTGAAAATAATGCACACTGAAAAATTTCTTGCCCACCGCCCTTTGTTCAAATAAATTAATAAATATTTTTAATTTAATAGAGAAAAAAAAATAATAAGTAATAATCACGTTTACGTGTAAGAATTCGGGCATTATCAGTGCAATAATTACGTTCAAATTAATTTTTTATAACTTTTTTTTTTTCATTAATCAATAATTTGCACGACCCGCAAAAATTTTATCCAAAAAAAATTTTTTTTAAACAAGATTTTTCTCCATTATTGCGAGTACCAACATAGTTTTTTTTTTTTTTTACTAATAAAAGAATATATTATTAGTGTGCGTAGAAAAAATATATATACAAAAATTATTTTATATTTTTAATTTAGTTAATTATCATGGCCAAAAAACATCTATCACCTCTTTGTATATCGCGTGTCTAAAATCAAAAAAAGTCGTATATAAAAAATCTTGCTATTTCAAGTGAAAATATCTCCAGAACTACTAAAGATACAAATTTTTTTCAAAACATCATTTTTATAAATAATTTAATTTCCTACAAAAAAGGTCCTTGACAAAATTTGTTTATCTCCTATCCATATCGAAATATTATCAAAAAAAAAAGTCGCGCGTCGAAAGAGCACTTAAAAAAAAAAAAAACAACTGTTTTAAAAATCAAAATATCTTTAAATCTATTAAAGATAGAATTTTTTTTCATTCAACCTTTTTTGTAGCTAATAAAATTCTCTACAAAAAAGCTCTGTAACAAAATATTACCAACTCGCATGCTTATCAAGATATCAGCGAAAATAAAGTTCTGGATATTTCGACGATACGTTCTTTTGATATTAAACACGCGATATATATATATTTTTTTTATATTATATATGTTTTTTACACCAACGAAGTACCGGCTAATTTTAAATCGTGAAATTTTGGCGCTAAAAAAAGTAAAATAAAAATACTGAAATAGAAAATATGAGAGGAGAGAAAAAAAATGAAATATTGCTTATTTTTTTTTTTTTTTGCTGTCATGTGTTAGTGTTTGATATTCGAAGATTGAAGGGATGAATATATAGATGATGAGAGGGCATGAAGACGGACGCGAAGCTCACAAAACATCTATCATTCCTCCATCGGACAGAAGACGATATCGGCCAACTCGCTGATCCATGTCCACTGCGATGAGAACAGACACACACATGATGGTAATTTTCACTGTTTTTTTCGGCATCAAGTGTTTTTTTTTGCGCGTTTACGGGTGATAAAATCATGCAACAAATGTGTTCATGCCTAAAAAAAAATACCAGCAAACTAACGAAAAATATTTTCGCACAAAAAGCAGTGGTGCAGCAATATTAGTCGATTTTCGACCTTTCATATTGGTCATAAAAATTATTTATAACATAATAAAATAAATGTACTATTGCTATTTAACTGTCTATTAATGTTTAACAAACAATGATTCACTGGCTTTTGTTGATAATTCATCTATGCAGTGTTGCCAACACGCGCAAAAGTAAAAGAAAAAATTTTATCACAAAAAAAAAAAACATCGACTACTTACAGTTTACAATCATTTTTTTTCAATGAAAGATTTTTTCACATACTCGCACACACTCGTACACGCATTCGTAATTGCCAACTATACAAACAATAAAATAATAATTGAGTTTGTTGGGTTTTTAAAATCATTTTGACAATATTTTGTGGGTTTTTTTTTTTTTAATTGCTCGGTGATAACTCGATAACTAAGTGAGATAATGAAAAATATCATAAGAACTTAATTGTTGGGGATTAAATTTTCTACAAAAAATGTAGAATAAAATTTTTTCAAATTGTGCGTCATTTCTGAAATATTTAAAAATTTTTAGAATTACCTCTTTTGATATTTTTCGTTATTTTTGTTATTTATCGAGCAATTCGTCGAAAAAGTAAAAAAAAAAAATCACAAAAATGAAATTTCTGAAGAAAATGTGCGTATAAACACACTTTTTTGGTATTGGTAATACGATTTGATTAATTTTCATTAATTTTATCCAATAAGCCCAATTTTTTCATCTAAAAAAAATTACAAATTGCAATAAAAACAAAAAAAAAACACGTGTAGATTTTTCAATTTACAAGAATTGAAAAATGTGTGATATCAAACGTGTTACTAAAGAAGGGGTGGATTCATGCACTTTTTTCGAGCTTCATGCATCGACTGCCGCAGTTGCTCAACGCTAAACAAACCAAAATGCAATTCTACAAGAAAAAAACGAAAAAAACCTCTCTAAAAAAATTAATTCAAATGATATAACGAAAAAAAAAAATCCAAAATAATTTTTTGACGTAAAAATATCCTTCAAATTAAAAAAAAAAATTATTTAAACATCAAAAAATTAAATTAATTTCTCCCCTCTCATTTTTTATCAGAAAAAATTAATCGGAATTTGTTGTTTATTGTGTGTTAACGCGATGATAAATAATCGGCAAGTTAAAACGATTGTTTTATCAATTTAATTATTTTTTTTACTAGTGACTCAAGAGGCAGAGTCGTGAATATACTGTCCGAAATTAGATTCACGT
This sequence comes from Macrocentrus cingulum, assembly GCA_002156465.1. Lineage (NCBI taxonomy): Eukaryota > Metazoa > Arthropoda > Insecta > Hymenoptera > Braconidae > Macrocentrus > Macrocentrus cingulum. The sequence continues at coordinate 49,494 of MVJL01002881.1, read as the reverse complement.
CGTTGGTGTTGTCTATTATGATGATGATGATGATTTTGTAGAGTTTGGTTGTGTGTTGTGCGACTAATGCGGTGCGAAATTGGTTGACGTTTAGCCACCAAAGATACTGAAGACTCACCTGAATCCCAAACGTCGTCGTCGTCACCAGTTGTGTCACCCTCACTGCTATCAGCATCGCTCGATTCACTGGGAGTTTCCTGGCCACAAATTCCAATTTGTACATCAGCTCTGGACAACTGTGGAACAGCCGGTGATATTCCACTACCAGAACCGTTCCACTGTGGATTCATCAACAAATTGACCTGGAAAAAAAATTTTAATTCAATAAATCACGTTGAAAATCCAAACAATATTTAAAAAGATTTTCTTTCTTAATTTTTTGACAATAACTTGATAAATAAGCGAGATAACAAAAAAATGTCTAATAAAATTTTGTTATACCTCTGATAGTTTTTTGAAAAAAAAAAATCGGATTTTTCAAAATATCTTGAAAACGATGAAAAATATCGAAAAATTTCACTTAATGTTTTTTGTAGAGAATTTAATTTTCTATAATTTCACTATAGTAATATTTTTTGCTATCTCGTTTATTTATCAAGTTATCGAAAGATTAGCGAAAAAAATTAACAATTTTTAGGCGTTGGAGGAAAAAAATGATTACCTTAAAATCTGCAGCGTACAATTTGTGATATTTGTCTTTATGTGCATCATCCAAGCCCCATTTATCGATACTGAGAATTAAAGTAGGCGACCTAGGACCCAAATTCGCCAATGAATTCGTTCTTGTAATTCCATGTGGTAAATCCATTGGATTCCTTGTTGGAGCCGTTCTTGTAATTCCTTCTGGTAAATCCATTGGATTCATTGTTGCACCATCACAGCTCAATGCTCTGGTTGAACGTTCCATAGGCAATTCACCGTTATCATAATCCGATAAATTATCACGTACAAAAAATGTGTTGAACCAAAAATGAAACATTTTCTCCTAAAAAAAAAAAAAAAATCACAACAAACCATTAATAATTGATAATTTCGTTAAAAAAAAAATCATTTCCACAATTTCAATACTTACTTTCCTCTTTATCTTAGGTTTCTTATTAAAAAAATCTACCCGAATATCACCCGTCAGTGAAACATTATGTTTCAATGGAATTTCAATGGTTGTTGTTCCTTTTCTAACTTCAATTACATCCGAGGTAAAAATACGCTTATTCGATTCGGATATCACAAATTGCAAGACTGTAACAAACACGAAAAAAAAAATAGATAAATTGATTAAATAATCTTCTTAAAAATGTTTTTTTTTTAGATAAAAAAATACTTACATCCTTGCCCACCATTAAATATTGGAACTGGGTCCAGTATGACTTGTCGTAAAATGAGAGTGACTGGTTGATAATTGAGACCTTCCTGGACGAGAGTGGCATAATAACCGACATACCTCCTTTGCGAAGGTATCGTCACTCCTTTCTTGTCTGTCGTGCGTTTGCTACCATAAAAACTGAGCGCTTGGTCGGCTGTGGGAAATTCTTTAATATGTAGTAGATAGCAACAGACCATAACGCCTGTTCTGCCTTTGCCAGCTTTACAATGCACGGCAGCAACATTTTTACGATCTTGTGAGAGCCAAGCATGTACATCCTCACAAAATGGTTTTATCAGCTCAACTTTTGGTGGATTGTGATCGTCGAAAGCATAGGTAGCTACACGTTGTTTAAATTTCTTATTATCGTATGATCTTTCGGAACATAAATTGTAAATCTTGTAATGATCACTGTGTTTACTCTCTAAAAATTTTACCACATCGTCAATATGATTGCGATAAACACCCTCTAATTTTTCAGCCGGAAATCCCATAGCTATCAAATTATCTCGAATATCTGCAATGAAAAAAAAAAAAAAAACAATTTTATATTTAATTATTATTTATATTATTAATAATTCAACGTCAAATTCAACATTATTCATACCTATCTAGAATTCCAATTTTAGGAAATTTTAAAACGAAATTTAAAAAAAAAAATTCTGAGTGAAATTTAAAGGTAATTTGCCTTGAAAATTTGGCAGTTTTCGTGATTTTTTTTAGTTTTTCGACAATAACTCGGTAAATAAACTACTTATCAAAAAATATCATAAAATTTAAAAGATTCGGATTGAAGTTGCCTATAAAAAATGTAAAACAAAAATTTTTTTATCTTTTTTTGTTTCTTGAGAAATTTTGGATTTTTTAAAATTTTTATTTTTCAAAATATCTCAAAAACTAATTAAAGTATTAAAAAATGTTATTCTCCATTTTTTATTGAGAATTTAATTGCCTATCATTTTACTAAAATAACATTTTTTATTATCTTGCATATTTACCAAGTTATCAGCTAAAAATCGAGGAAAACAAAAAATTTTCAATACCTCTTTTAAAAATTTAACGAAAAAAATTATTTTTCTTTCTTTCAACATCACAAAAACTGATTGGTATCTTTAAACATTGTTTTTCGCATGAAACAACTCGATATATTGAACAAAAAATATCCTCTTTAGCAGACATTGTAAATGTTAATAAAAAAACGTAACATACACGTGAGATCGAGGTCAAATCCATCCTCAGTAAATCTCTTGCGGCGTTTACTCACAAGCCCCTTGATGGGGTTTGTCATCTTCATATTACTAATTGTATTCGCCATATTTGGCTGAATACAATCCTCTAATCCAACTTGGGAGGCTTCTAACTCAGCTTCCCACGACCTGACACTCGTCGTATCACCCGACTGCACTTTATTACCTTTAACCTGTAGCAAAAAACACAGTATAAGCTTATAAAATCTTATTACAACATATATTGAAACTCAATATATAAATTAAAAGTAGAAAAAAAATTAATCAACCTGTGTCCTGTCGGCCACAGTGTCACATGAGCCCAATTCTGGTCCTCCTTGTTCCTCCAGACAAACATGGAGGGGGGTTACTGATGCCGATACGTGCTCAGAAATCTTGTGATTCAATCGGCTTCTAGTTGGTCTCCTACATGAAAAGCATAAACCCATCAATGCGTGAAGCATAGGTCCTGCAAGTGTCCCATCTCGTTAACCATCATTTAATCCCTCCATTTTCCATTGTCAACTGTAAACTGTAATTTTTTTTATTAATTCAACACATATTTTTCAATATTTCAAGACTTTAGCGCCATACGAGAAGTGCAATCTCTGCAAAAAAAAACTCAAATCTGAATTCTTAAATCAAAATATCTTTAAAACCAATGAATGTAGACATTTTTCTCTAGAGATCTTTTTTGTAGGGAATTTTGTTAGCTACAAAAAAGGTTCTTAACAAATTTTATCTATCTCGCATCCTTATCATGATATCAGCAAATACAACATCGTGTGTCGAAAGAGCCAAAAGAGCATACGTAAAAAATAATCTGCAGTTTTAAATTAAAATATCTCTGAAACTAGTCAAGATGGAAATTTTTTTCAAGAGGGCTTTTTTGTAGATAATTTTATGAGCTACAAAAAAGGTCCTCAACAAAATTTATCCAACTCTCATCCTTACCAAGATATTACCAAGTAAAGTGTTTGCAACTTTTCAGCGATACATCCTTTTGGCTTTAGACACCCGAAATAGTCATGAATCTTCAGTTTTTTTATGTACAACCTTTTAAGCAGAGATTGCACCTTGCATAAACCTCATTTAAAATACTACCTTGAATTAAATCCTCCAGGAAACCATGTTGATTTGATATTCAAGCTTGTGAACCGTTCTGAAAAAAAAAAACAAGAAAAAACGTGAATAAAAAAATTTTTCTGTGTCAAGCTATGAAGCAAAATTCGGGGCATATTTCGCGCGACACTCCCACCTTTTTCAACGATAAACACACCATGCCATGTGTGGCACACAGTGAAATCAACATCCTACAAACACATGGCAGACAAAGTCGTCAGAAAATCACGAGGATGATGAAAAACAGGGAGTGCTGAAGTATATTTCTGCAATTGTTAGTGCCTCAGGCCACACACAATTGAGTGCGTGAGAACGAAAAAAAGGTAAAAAAAGCCGGGTAGATTTCGCGGTGAATTTATAAAGACGCTTCAAGGCATCCACGCGTACACACGATCATCGCTCGCAATTGCTTCGTGTACTCGGCTCAATTTCCTTCGCTTTACTATTGCACTCGTGTATTAATGTATGTATCTACTGGTGATTTGCAATAATCATACGATCACTCTTGCGGAAAGGTAGATGAGCACCGTATGCACATCTATCAGCCGAGAAATACACAGCAGTGTGTCTGTTACGTGCACACGTGAAACAAAAACTCACCGACAATGCATCGGAGCGCCGCAGGTGTGTCTCACTCTGGACGACGTTGAGATTGGGAGACTCCTCGCGAATAAACGTTTTTTTTTTTGGTCCTTTTTTACTCACAGAAACAACGTAAGCTGCATCATGTTTTTTATGCCGTTTTTTTGTCTTGTCCACGAAAAAAATGAAAATGGAGCTGACACGAAAACACAGACACTCTGATATGGAGGCAAGAAAAAAATATTGAAAGAAAAAAAATTTGTAAGACTGGCAGTGGAACGAAAGAGCGAAAAGTCACGCTCAATTAGCGAACGGAAGTCCTCCTCGTAGCGTCCATCTCGGGCACGTTTTTTTCCTCCCTCCTTGCCTGTCGACCGTCACTCTTTGATTACCTATCTCACTTCTCCTAGTTTGGCTGATGAAGTTCACAAGGGTGAGGAAACTCGCGCGAACACCATCTTCATCTCACTTTCCACCCTGCCTTCGTTTTTGTTCTTCTTTCCTGGCTACCACTCCGTTCGCTGCTGCTGATGCTGCTGCTTCTACCTCGCGCGTGCACACAAACACGGACACGCACGCACACACGCGTTTATTACAACGCATGTATATATATACTCTGCTTCGCTCTTCCACCTCCTTTTGTCCTCTCTTTTGCACAGTTGCACATCTACACGCACACGAGTTTTTTTCGCCTTTTTCTCTCAGCGTTTCAACACTATCACGATATCACTTCTGAGCACATTGTGTTTTACGGGCTTGTCTGCGTGCTTTTGGCTATTGTGCACACTGTTAAAAACTCGCAATTCATCAGAGTTAAAACGCGACCGGCCCTGCGGCATTAGGGAGGGCATGGGCTTTGTCCTGTTGCGGCCTCGATTTACAACAGCGACTGCTCGACGTTGCGCCGTGGCGCTAGCAACACGCTGCGCTCGCCATCTTGTTTTATGCGCGCGCTCTTGATTCAAATACGCGGGAAAATTTTGAGTAGTTTATTATCACCTTGATAATAATATTTTTTGATAAATGAAGCGTTTAAGTAACAAATTTGGCATTTTTCAGGATGTATAGCTAGAATCGCTGCAAAAAAAAATCATCATCATCATCATCATCATCATCATCATCATCATCATCATCATCATCATCATCATCATCATCATCATCAAGAATCCAATATATGTAAAAATCCGTACATTTCTAATAGTTTTTTCTCCTGTTAAATAAATAAATAAAAACTGTTGACATTAGAGTCGGATTTCGTCGTACGCAATGCAAAAAAGTCGATAAAAACCAGCTTGAGGATATTTTTTAACAACACACAGCAGGAGGGGGGAAATGCTTGAGAGCGATAACCTCAAAATACACATGGGTTCACCAGGAGCAGGTTAAAATGGCGTTACCGTGTCTGGCTGGTGAGTTATCAAATAAAAATCTGCATTGATTTAATTAAAGAGAATGTTCCTCTGTCTTAATTATTACCAGTGAGTCTGCTGAATTTAACACTTGTTTCTGATGACAATTTAGTAGAGCAAAATCTGAAAAATCATCAAATGCAAATTAAAGTTCAAGAATGAATGCAGATGTTCGATTTGTCGATTTACTCATGATGTGGCATTTTTCCAGTCCGAGGATCCACCGGAATCACCTTGAGTTATGGCCCACCATCGTACGAGGAGGTGGCGGCTTTTGTCAAGGACGAAAAGACGTGCAGATCGATGGTTTTTAGTCCAGATGGTAAATATTTCGCCTGGATCTCATCACCGCTGATAAAAATTGCACTGTGCAGCACGTGGAAAGTTGTTGTGACAATTGAGAAGCCCAAAGTCAGTGCAATTCAATTTTCTCCATTGGGAACATACCTCATGACATGGGAGCCATTTATCGGTAACTATTTCAAACTTGTAAACCTATGGAAAAAATTCTATTGACAAAAAATAATTCAGTATCGCAGGCAGCTCCTCAAGGCAGCCCTCAACTGCACGTCTGGAGATCCGAAAATGGTCAACATGTTCACAGTTTCACTCAAAAACGTCAAATTGACTGGTAAATATCCCAAAAACCCTTGAAAAAAATCCAAACCAACTAAAAAAATTTTATTAATCCATTGCAGGGAGATTCAGTGGTCGAGGGATGAGAAATTGTGCGGACTGTTGATCAACAATGACGTGCTTTTCTACGAAAACTCGGATTTTACGAAGATCAGCGCAAAATTAAATCTCTCAAGTAAAACTGCCAAGTTTAGCATTGCTCCTGGTGACGCTCCGTATCATGTGGCGTGTTTCGTGCCTGGAAAAACAAGTCAACCCTCGCTTGTTCGCCTATTCAAGTACCCAAAACTCGACGTGGCAGAGGCAGTCGCCACGAAATCATTCTTCCAAGCCGATCGCGCAGAGTTCCACTGGAATAAAACGGGGAAAAGTGTTCTGGCACTGACAGTGTCTGATGTGGACAAAACGGGCGTATCATACTACGGAAAACAGTCGGTGCATTACCTGAATATCGAGGGAAAGACGTCAATGGTGATTTCCGGAGACGATGGGTCAGTTCACGCGGTCGCATGGTCTCCTAATGGGACGGAATTCTGCCTTACGTACGGCAATATGCCCTCGAAAACCACGCTGTACAATCTGAAGTGTGAGACAGTGTTTGAGTTTGGTAAAAAGCACCGAAACACCATCTGCTATAATCCGCAGGGGAATATCCTCGTCCTGGGTGGATTTGGAAACATCCGGGGTAACTTTCAGCTGTGGGATGTGGCGAAAAAAAAATTAATCGCTGAGGTTAATGCTCCAGACACGACAATGTACGAGTGGTCGCCGGATGGAGAGCATTTCATGACGGCCACGACTGCGCCGAAGCTTCGGACGGCCAATGGGTACAAAATATGGCACTATACCGGTGGTCAGCTGTACGAACGACCCTGGAACAAGCAGGAGGAGCTCTGGCAGGTTGTGTGGCAGAGTTTTCCACCGGGAGTCTTTCGACAGAAGTCAATCTCGTACCGGCCTGTCGAAGGAATCGCTTCGACGGCGCCTGTACCGTCTAAAGAGGCTTACCGCCCTCCTGCAGCCCGGGGAAGACCCACGACCTTCAAGTTGCACGATGACATCGCCACAATTCAGGCTCAAGTCGATCGCAATCCCTCCAAGGCGGCTTTGAAAGCCAAAAAGCGACGAGAAGCCAAAAAAGCGCAAAAAGACACGGATTCTGAGGCTCCGGCAAGTGAATTGGATGTTCCTGTTGCTAAAGCACCCAATTCCATCGCTGCAATCGATCCAGATCTGACTGATGATCCGGAAAAAAACAAGAAAATCAAGGCAGTGAAAAGGGTAAGATTAAAAATTGAGAAATTATCGATTAAGAGATTTCACGGTGCGTTTTTGTGTCTTTTTTTTTTTAGAAATTGGAGGCAATAGCAAAGCTCAAAGAACAATTGGCAGCAGGGAAGAAACTAGAAATCAACCAACAGGATAAAATTAAAAAGGAGAATGAACTTCTGATGGAACTGCGTGAACTGACTCTGTGATGAATGATAATAAAGAAAATTTTTGTTTTTTTAACTCTTACTCATCGCAAGCAATTAATGCTCGTAATAAATCAATAGACGAGACATTTACATCACGGATTTGAAATTATATTTAATGTTATGCAAAAATTAAAGAAAATGGTAATGTGCAAAAATTTTCACTCACTGCACTTCTGAAGACGTTCACACTGACCAAAAAACCCCAGGAACAACTGACAGTTTTCGTGGGAAAGTCCAATAAGCCTAGGGCTATCGATAATTTTCAATCGCTTTTTGATATCTCTGACGTGTATTAATAACAGTGAAAAATCAATAATTTTCTTGTTTGAAAAATATTTTTTTATCTGTGTTGAAGTTTAAATTTTTCCGCCATCCTGCATAGAGAGCGCGCGCGCAAAAGAAAAGTAAGGTTATGTTACTGGTGTGTGGCCGATGACTTTTTGCAACCTTTTGGTCTTTGGTAGTGTGATCTATCCCGTAATTAGGAAATTGATAGTGAAAATTGATGGTGTAATTTTTGAAATAAATTAAAATAACAAGTTAAAGCTATGATTGATACCAACGGCGTCTGGAGGAAAATAATTGACATCCATACCCAACATCTTAGCTTATCATCAAACGTGTCCAATGGCCAAGACACCGCATCATCTAAATGGATAAAAATTAAAGAAGTATTGAATTTAATTCCCCATTTCGTCCGTAAACCCTACAACTAATCACCTAATAATTTTTTTTTGCAGGAGCATTGCAGTCGAGAAGGTTCACAATCGCAGAACACCATTGCGGATCTGCAACCGAGTGGAGACGACAGTGATGGCTCGATCTCGACCGATTCGTCTGACGTGCTTTCGCCCCAACGAGAATTGGAGTGTTTATTTTCTGGCATAAAAAAAACGGATAACGCTTGTCATCAATTATTTCGGGGAGGTCTAACTAAGATCTTTATTCAACAACTCACGGATGATGCAATCGACAGTTGGATGCCACATTTACACAATTCCGTAAAGGCAAATTGTGAGAAATTCCTGGAGATATGTGTCGTCGAGTTCCACAAGGACTCGATTCCTCTTCTGGACATGCTGGCCATGGTTTTCGATGGTAAAAACAAGTTTCACACGTTCAATTCCACCCGTAAACCCGAGTATATGTCACTCGATTCTCGGGATATAAAGCTGTATGCACATTCACCGTCATCTTCAAAGAATCCTCGAGGTTGGCTCGTCGATCTGATTAACCGGTGAGATATTACGTAAGTTTTGTGATAAAAAAACGATTTCAAATTCATTTTTCTTTTTTTTTAGATTTGGATCTCTTGGTGGATTCATTATTTTACGCTCGAGATTATTGTCCGATACTTGCTACCCCACGATTCCCGTCATTCGTGCATTGCTCCGACCATTTGAAGTGTGCAAGGAGCTCTTGACTGACCACACTATTTTTAAATATTTCATTCCAATCGCCGAGAAACTACCGGAGATTTTCGATGAATTGATGCACGGCCAAGCGTTGCAGGAGGCGGCCGACGTAGAATCCATCCGATACAACACATCGGCCATAATCGATGCTATGAAAAGTATTATTTCTCGTGTGCCAGGGCAGGAGAAAGTTCTCAAGAAGCTGAAATCATCGAGACTGTCAATAATGCTGTACCTTTTTTCGGTTTCTCAAGAAACTTTCGAGTTTTTGGTCAACGAAGTTCGTGATATGACTAGCCCAGAGGATTTGGATCATTTTTTCGAATGTTTCCAAGCAAATTGGAAAACTGCCGGTAAAATGATCCGTGAAAAATTGGTTAATTTAATTCCAAGACTGATAGAGAACGATAAAAGTGATGTCATAGTGCCGAAAGTACTGAAATTATTCTGGAATTTCGCGCACTCAAATGAGATATCAACAGTGTCCATGGAACAGACGATGCTAGCTCATATAAAAATCATTGATTACTCGAATTCACTCGGACTCGGTTGTAACGTACAACTGAGATATTGGCTAGACAAATGCGTTGAGGAGTTGAAAATCACTGATAATTGGACACTGCCGGCTCTGAAGCAAATTCGAAAAATTTGCAATTTATACGAATCAGATCCGAATGATCAACATGGACATCCGGTTTATTATCGTCAAGAAGTTATTGATCGTCTGCAATATCAATACCGTATTCATACTTTGGTCACGAATAATCTACGAAATTATATGGATAAGATGCGACAACTTGTTCAGGAAAATCCGCAAATAAATTCAACAAATTACTTGCCTGATGGCCGATACAATCATGTGATACAAGTGCAGACACGACTGAATTTCTTGAAATTTATCCTGAAAGATGGATATTTGTGGTTGGATGCTGAGGATGCATATGAAGTTTGGCATTGTCTTGTAGAACAGCAGATTTTTGAGTCTGACAGAAAGATGGGTTTAGAATGGTTTACAAAATTAATCGACGGAGACTCGGATCTTAATCCTAAAGTTTTAGATAAATTTTTTTTTCAAGTTGTTCTGAATGTAGCTCCAAAATTGCTCGATGAATGTGGCTTTAAGTGTTTCAAAAAGTTTTTTAAAGTTGTCAACATACGAGCGGGCTATCTTGAGGAAAAATATGGAATTATTATTAGACAAGACTTGGAGTTAATGGGAGCGGATTATTTGTGGCGTATTGTCACAGATTGTCCGGAAAAAATTGCCAATCTTGCGATTAAATTGTTTGAAGAGGTCAATAGAAAAGTTGGATCACGAGTGTCGGCTCAGACTGTTCAAGTGAATTTTGCCAGGGAAGGCAAAAGTCGACTGCAAGAGCATGGAAATATATTACAGGGTCTCATGAAAGGCAGTAACATGTCTCATCAGACAGTGAGGGATCAAATTGTGATTGAATTAGAGAAAATGACGAGAGTTGCCAAACTTTTGCAGGAGCATGTTAACGTGTGTGCCTGGGACGGAATTAAATATTAACGAATGGCCTTTAAAAAAAAAAATTGAATAAAAACTAAATAATTGTGATTAGTAAAACTCAAGGAAGATTTGTTGTCTTCATTTCTCAGGGATTTTCATACGAAAATCATATTGTATTATTTTTTCAAGTGCTCTAAAATGTGAAAGAGTGAAAAATGTCGTGTTTATCTTAATATTTTTAGTTTTTTTTACTGTGTTTTATTGTGATTTTACAAGGGATTCATTAATTATCGTCAGTGTTAATTATTTTAACATTTTAAAAAATCTAATGAATCTAAAATTTGTGATAATCAATCGAATTTTTAATGAAATTTCAGACAATTTTGTATAAAAAAATAATGAAATATTTATTATGCATGTAATAAATTCATTTTTTACACGTAAAGTGTTGTTTTTTTTACTAAAAAGTTGCTATCAGTAAGAAAAAAAAATCACAAAATAAATTTGAAATATTTTGATAAAAAAAAAAAACATAATTATTCATTTATCTCATAATGGTAGAGTAGGAATTCTATATTCATGTTACCACACATAAAATCGACTTTTCATTTACAATTATTCAACACATTAACCTATAAAAAAATAATTGTTTTTTCAATACATTTTTCAGATTAATCAAAAAAAAAAAAAAGACGAAGAAAGAGAAAATTTAGCCGGGGAATTTTCCCGGTGTGTTTTTTTGTCGTAGTTTCTTTTATGGGCCTGTCATTCGTTCGTATGATGACATACAAATATGGAATTATCCAATGAAAATGTAGCAATGAAAAAAATAGAGAGGGAATAGATTGTGCGACTGTAGCGCCACACAGTCGTGTTTACAGATTGCAGTGAGTTCGTAACGTCACGTCAAAACTGCAGCGCGAGTTCTACATCAATTTACTATGTAAAGGTGCGTTATTTATCCAAATATTAATCTAAATAATCGAGTGTTACATCTGACATGTCAATTCAATCGTGATAATAGCAATAATTCATCAACTGCGAGCACAATTTCTATCTCAATTCACATTGGCAGTGCTAATCCTCAACAAGGTCGCCATTTTGTCCGTAGAGGCCCGGTTGGACAAACGGGGCGAGAAAAATATCTAACACCTTCGCCGAAAGATCGCTAATGACGCATGAGTACGATCAGTGGCTGGTGTATTTAATTATCTACCAATATTTTACGTTGTCTGTCACTTAACCATCAAGTACATGTGAAAAATTTAGCGGCACTACGCCGCTACGTTTTTTTGTCATTCTAGGGAGTGCGTGAGCTTTTTACATGCTTATGTCTCCACAATAATTCACGCTTTTCATCAATCTAATATATTTTTCCATTGCTCTATTATCAAAAAACAGGTTTATTCTTCGATATTATCTATTAATTGAGGTCTAATGTCGTTTAAATTATTTTATTATCTTTTTGAAGGCAACCGTAGCATTGTCTAAAGGGAAGTCGACCATCTAATCTAATTTGGCCGTTGGCGTAACCGAATTCCGCCAGTTTTCCATCGACAAATCTTTTTTTCTTTCCGTCACAATTTTTTTTGTTTCATCTCGAAATATTTAATTATCAAATGTGTGTCGGTGATATGTCGAAAAGAAAACCGATTATCTCATTAAAAAAATTTATCAGTGTCGTAAAATAGGTGTACTAAATATGTTTTTTTTTTTTTCTCCTCGATAGTTGTTTTCATGTGAATAGAGTGAATGCACGTTTAAAAATACGAAGATTTATTGTTTTATGTTGCAGATAATGTAGACATAGGTTTATTGAAGGCCTCTAGGATATTGTGCACATTGTGACAACATATAAAACAATAATATTGAATGATTGCTGATGGTGGTGTACTATTTTTTGGACAAGATATAAAGAATTTGTGCAACTGTGACGGGGGTGCAGGTGGTGGAAAATGACGATTGCAACTGGCGGTCAGGGCATAGATCCTCCTGAGAGTCAGCAGACTACTACACAGGTGACAGAAGTAGGTGCGGTAGCTCCCACATTGGTCAGAAGTGTACGAAGATGGAGGTCACCACCCAGACGTTCAGCTCAGGTAGCGATTAATCCACGTAAATTAGTATCTCAGTTAGATGATGCATCAGCAGGACAAATTGCCCAGGTATTAGTTGTATTTTTGGGCTACTCTACAGTAAAATCATCGTCCCAACTGTTGAAACATCTCGAAAAAAAAAAACAAAAAAAAAAAACAATTCTCAAAACTAACGAGAAAAAAAAAAATGTTTTCTGTGCAGATGGATTGTATTCAGCAAGGACCACAATTGGAGAACACGATTTCGGGTCTACAACTGCCCGAAAATGTCGTACAAAGCGATTGTACTACAGAGGCAGGAGTATCAAGTGAGGACAACAATCAGCAAAGGGTTGAGCCAGATTTCCCTCATGAAAAACTGGCTAAATTGGACGAGAAAATAACAAATTCCCGCTGGGTTGTGCCAGTTTTACCGGAACAAGAATTGGAATGCTTGCTCGATGCCAGCATTGATCTTTGTAAAAAGGGAATTGATGTGCAAAGTGAGGCATGTCAACGTTTTTTTCGTGAGGGTTTAACCATCTCGTTTACTAAAATTCTCACGGACGATGCTGTAAACAGTTGGAAGCCACATATTCACAACTGTATAAATACCAATTGTGAGAGATTGGTTGAATTGTGCGTACGTAAGCTGGATGAGGACTGGTTCCCGTTGCTCGACTTGCTCGCCATGGTGTTTAATCCAAACAACAAATTCCACACATTCAATGCGGCAAGAATGTCTGAGACGGTGCCGCCTGGAAGTAATATTCCGGATGAGGAGTTGTATGCACGTCCACCGCCAGATCCGAGGAATCCTCGCGGCTGGCTTGTGGATTTGATAAACAGGTGAGTGAATATATATCCGCCTGGATTTTTACTTGTTTATGTGTTTGTGTGCTGTGATAAAAATAAATTGGCTCTGAAATACTTATGTTTAATCTTTTTTAGATTTGGCAATCTTAACGGTTTCGTTATTCTACTCTCAAGATTTCAAAGCGGTCGTAATCTAACAATTCCGGTTATACATGCGCTATTGCGACCATTTGGACTGTGTCACGAGCTTTTGACAGTCCACACAATTGTTAAATATCTTATGCCAATTGTTGAGATGGTGCCGGTTATTTTGGACAATTTAACGGATGATGAGTTGAAGAAAGAGGCGAAAAATGAGTCGAAAAATGATGCCATATCGGCCATAATCAAAGCCATGAAGGGTCTAGTATCACGTGTGCCTCAACAGGAGGAGATTATTAAAAATTTAGAAATATTGAGACTGAAAATGATACTGAGGCTTTTACAAATTTCATCATTCAACGGTAAAATGAATGCATTGAACGAGGTAAACAAAGTAATAAGTGGAGTAAACTACTATCCTAATCGTAATCCCGCTCTGGAGGATGAAGAGTGGCTCACAGCCGAGCGAATGGCTAAATGGATAAAAGACAATGGTGTTTTGGAAATAGTTCTTCGTGATTCACTGCATCAGCCTCAGTATGTCGAAAAATTGGAGAAAATTTTGCGTTTTATTATCAAAGAACGTGCACTAACTCTCGGTGATTTGGATGCAGTTTGGGCAGCTCAAGCCGGTAAACACGAGGCAATTGTTAAAAATATCCATGAATTATTGGCTAAATTAGCTTGGGATTTTAGTCCAGAACAATTGGATCATTTGTTTGAGTGTTTTCAAACAAGTTGGAAGACGGCAAATAAAAAAGCACGTGAAAAATTGTTGGAATTAATTCGACGATTAGCTGAGGATGATAAGGACGGTGTTATGGCTCACAAAGTATTGACATTATTTTGGAATTTAGCGCATTCAGATGAAGTACCAACAGAAATAATGGATCAAGCGTTAAATGCTCATGTTAAAATCTTGGATTACTCGTGTTCACAGGATCGTGATGCACAAAAAACAGTTTGGTTGGATAAATGCGTGGAGGAATTAAAAAGCGGTGATAATTGGACATTGCCGGCATTAAAACAAATACGTGAAATTTGCAATTTATATGAATCAAATCCAAATAGTCAACGTAGTCATCATGTTTATTATCGTCAAGAGGTCATTGATCGTTTACAAAATCAACACAGTGTTGTTATTTTGGTAACAAATAGTTTGACAAATTATATGGATAAAGTTCGTCAACTTGTTAAAGAAAATCCGGAAATGGATGCAACAATATTTATGCCAGATGGCCGTTATAATCATGTGATACAAGTACAGGAAAGACTTAATTTTTTAAGATTTCTATTGAAGGACGGACAATTGTGGCTTTGTGCCGAGCAAGCTAAACAAATTTGGCAATGCCTAGCAGAACAGGCAGTTTTTGTGTCAGATCGTGAAGCTTGCTTCAAGTGGTTTTCTAAATTAATGGGCGAAGAGCCAGATCTTGATCCAGCAATCAACAAAGATTTTTTTGAACACAATATTTTACAACTTGATCCAGCATTACTAACAGAAAGTGGAATTAAATGTTTCGAAAGATTTTTCAAGGCTGTCAATACAAAAGAGGGAAAACTCAAGCAAAAACATCGAATTTTTTTCATGGAAGATGTCGATTTAATCGGCACTGATTATCTTTGGCGAGTTGTTACTAATAGTCCTGAAGAAATTGCCAGTCGTGGCATTGAACTTCTCAAAGAAGTCAATACAAATCTTGGCTCAAGATTACAACTATCTGTCTTGGTATTTCACGAGACATTTATTGCCGAGTGTATGGACCGATTAAAAGCCCACTACGACACACTGTCAATTCTCACAGGTGTTTGCAACCTGGAGAACAAAGAAAAAGATGATCAAGAGTCAGATAAAATTGCCATGGAAGCCCTGAAAATGTGTCGAGTTATGAAAGTCCTTCAAGAATATATAAACGAATGTGACACGGCATTTCCGGGTGAGCGTAAAATCCTCCCACTTCACCGAGCTGCGCGTGGCAAACACATGTCACTAATCATCCGTTTTGGCAATCTCGGCCGAAATATCGACGACATCGACATCTTTACGCACAGCAACTATACTCTGGCATCACTGCGCCGCGAGATACTTCGCAGGATCAAGGCCAACGGTTCCAACGTGAAAATCGATTTATTTGTCAATGGAGATCCGCTGGACCGTGCGGATGACCGTAAACTCTTGTCTCACATCCCGCTGCGCGACAAGATGCTGCTGTCTGTCAAAGTTTGCCAGGTAAACAGTAACATTCCGAGCTCGCCAGACAGTAGCTCGGACAGTTCTACGAGTTCGCCGCAACATCCGTACGATGGACCCAACTTGGATGCGGAAAATAGTCTGCCAGGTGTGGTAATGTCACAGCGTGCCCAGTACGCGTCATTTTTCTTTCAACTGGCCGACCTGGGCTGCACATTACGCCACGCACCGCTGCGAGATGCCGCTCGCAACCTCACACAACTCGTTCCACCTGATGTGCTGACGGTTGCCCGCCTTCAGTGGCTCTTTGGCCACTACAAGGACGAGGAAATGGCGCTAAACTCCAACTGCAACGAGCAAAACACGAGCGTTGACACACTCTTCTTTGCTGCAAGTCCCAGCCAGGTTTTGTACAATCTCGAGGTTTTATACACACTTTTAATGCCTGCACTCGATCCCATGTCCGAGAAAGCCTTCGAATTTCAGTATAATTTTATTAAAAGCGGCGAAGCCGGTGTTATTCTCGATATGCTGACGAAAAATAAGTTCCTACCCAATGCCGACGAGACAACCAAGCGTTCGGCATACCTGACAGTCCTAAAACTCTGCAAATTACTGCTCACAGTTGTGGGAAATGTCATGGCCTGCGTCATTGATGAAGTTCAACAGGTGGAAAATCATGATATCCATCATTTTCACAACAATCGAGGCTACGTTGTCGTGTTGAAACAAGCCCTGCAGACTGTGCCTAATCAAAATACCGAGTATATGCTGAGATCTGTCGCTACAAAGCTCGCTCAACACTTGGCCAATCAAATACTGTCCGGTGGAATTGAGTCTGATCAATGTCGTCAATTATTTATGCAAGGTAATTCTCTGTCCTGGGAATTGCCAGATATGGCGACAATTTGTGCCATAATAAAGCTCGCATGGGCCGCATCAACGGGAAACTTGAACAACATTGATGCATCAACGGAAGTTCTGCACACAATGCATGAAAACAATCAGAAAGACCAGCGAAACACGGATGTCAATGATATCGCCGTGTGCAAAGAGGCTCTGGAGGTTCTTACCCTTGCACTAGTCCTTAATCCGTCGGCTCTGGCTAATTTAACGCGTGATAAAATGTGGCACACCTTCATGACTGATCTTGTGTTGGTCAGCACATCGAGAGCCGTGAGAATCGCCGCGGCCGAGCAGTTTCTACTCATCTCCACCTACTGCAGCAGCAGTGATCAGTCATTTCACCTAAATATCATGGTTCTCTTCAATGTTTTGAACACAACAGTCGTGGAAAATGCCAAGCAGAGTCACGAGTATTTTCTCCTGCTCTGTCGGCTGCTAAATTATGCTCATATCTCGGGTTGTCCCATGACATCGATTCAGGGACCGCTAGCGGCCGAGGTTGCGTGGCTGAAAAAGGTCCGAGAAACCGTAATGGAGACTGGAGAGACCCAGGTAGAGGAGGCACTGCTCGAGGGACATCTCAGCCTGACAAAAGAGCTCCTGGCTTTCCTTCCACCGGCGAAAAAATATGAATTGGGCTGCGACGAGCGACGTGGCGGTAATCTAATCAAAGAACTCGTCGAGGATTTTATTTTCCCGGCTTCACGCTTGATGCTGCAACTTCGCAGCACCGGTGAACTCAGCTCCAGTCAGACTAGCCCAGTTTGCACGACTCCGCAGTCCACAAGTGCGGCATTTGACCTGCTAGTTGGCCTGTGCGTTGGTTGCGTTCAAAATATGAAACTTCTAGTCACAATGCTCACAGATATGTTCTACTCGGAGCGCGATGAGCCACTGGTCGAGTGGGACTACCTTCCACCCGTCGGACCGCGTCCACTCAAGGGATTTGTTGGTTTAAAAAATGCCGGAGCGACGTGCTACATGAATTCCGTGCTGCAACAGCTCTACATGGTCGAGAGTATCCGTGTGGGACTCTTGGCCGCCGAGGGAGCTGCCACCGACTTGAATGAAGATTTTTCGGGTGAGGAACGCACCGACAGTGAACAGACAATTGAAGCAACGGAGAATGACACGAATGAGGAAAAATGCGGAATTGATGAATCGAGAAAAGAGTATAATATTGGGATTTTAAAGCAAGTTCAAGCGATATTTGGACATTTGGCTTACAGCAAATTGCAGTACTATATCCCAAGAGGTTTGTGGAAGCATTTTAAGCTGCAGGGTGAACCGGTGAATCTTCGGGAGCAGCAGGATGCAGTAGAATTTTTCATGAGTCTCGTTGAGAGCTTGGATGAGGCCTTGAAGGCTCTGGGACACGAACAAATAATGGGAAAAATTCTTGGCGGTTCGTACAGCGATCAAAAAATCTGCAAAGGCTGTCCACATCGTTATTCAAAGGAAGAACCATTCAGTGTTATTAGTGTAGATATTCGCAATCACAGTAATTTACTAGACTCTTTGGAGCAATATGTTAAGGGTGAATTGCTGGAGGGTGCTGATGCCTATCATTGCGACAAGTGCAACAAAAAAGTTGTTACAGTTAAGCGTTTATGTGTTAAAAAATTACCGCCAGTTTTAGCCATACAATTGAAACGTTTTGAGTATGATTTTGAGCGTGTTTGTGCGATTAAATTTAATGATTATTTTGAATTTCCACGTGATTTGGATATGGAGCCATATACAGTTTCAGGATTGGCTAAACTTGAGGGTGAAGTTATTGATTGTGATTATCCCGAGATAAATACTAAGCATACATGTACAAAATATGAATTAACTGGCATTGTTGTGCACAGTGGACAGGCAAGCGGTGGACATTATTTTTCTTATATTTTGCATCGACAAAATGACGGAACTGCCAAGTGGTATAAATTTGATGATGGCGATGTGACTGAGTGTAAGATGGAGGAAGAGGAGGAAATGAAATCCCAGTGTTTTGGCGGTGATTATATGGGTGAAGTATTTGATCAGATGTTAAAACGTATGAATTATCGTCGGCAAAAACGTTGGTGGAATGCTTATATGCTTTTTTACACGAGAATTGACGTTGAAGACAATTCATTAATTAAAAGTATCAATGAATTATCACTCTATACGAAATTAGGAGTGATGAAAATGCCACCGGCAATTGAACAAAGTGTACGCAAGCAAAATATCAAATTTATGCACAATCGTAATCAATTTAGTGCCGAATATTTCCAATTTATTCGCAAACTTGTGTCATGTAATCCAGCACAATCTATTGTCAATCGATCTTCATCAAATTTAAACGATAAATTAACTCCTGAAGCCGAAGAATTGTCAATGCTATCGGTCCAATTGGCCTCAAGATTCCTCTTTCACACGGGATTTCACACGAAAAAAACCCTACGAGGCACAGCCACAGATTGGTACGATATTCTCAGTCATCATCTACAAAGCAGTAAACAAGTTCGATCATGGTTTGCACACAATGTACTGTTTAATCATCCACACCGTTTCTGCGAGTATCTTCTGAGCTGTCCCAGCACCGAGGTGAGAACGGCATTTTTGAAGATTTTGGTGTTTTTGGCGCATTTTTCACTGCACGACGGACCCTGTGCACCGCCGAGTTACACCACTCCGACAATTTTGTTGGATCCAACGGCTACATTGAGTGATCATCTGCTTCACGCGATTCTCTCGCTGCTGCATCGTGAGATCTCGGACCACGGTCGACATTTGCCGCATTACTTTTTACTGTTTCACTCGTATGCGAGCTTGGGACTGGAGGAAAAGGCGCAACTGTTGAAACTCAATGTTCCCGTCACGTTTATGCTTGTGGCGATTGATGAGGGACCCGGACCAACGATTAAATACCAGTATCCCGAGCTCACGAAGCTCCATCAGGTGGTTAGTATGCTCATTCGCTGCTGCGATGTGTCGTCCAAGTGTCAATCGAGCATGGCGTCGTCTGGAGTGCCTGTTTTGCCCAATCCCTACGGAGATCCGGCCTGTCAGAGTGAATATCTCATGCCCATTCAGCCCGCGGCTGTGGATATTCTTTATATTCGCTCGACTTATATGAAAAAAGTCATTGAAGACGCGAATATCACTGAGGACACGGTAAAATTGTTACAGTACTGCTGCTGGGAGAATCCGCATTTGTCGAGAATTGTTTTGAGCGAATTGCTCTGGCAAATTGGCTTTGCTTACACTCATGAGCTTCGTCATCATGCGGATTTGTTGCTGGCAATGCTACTGATGGAGGATTCATGGCAAACTCATCGATTGCACAATGCTCTAAAGGGCATGCCCGATGAAAGGGATGGAATGTTTGAGGTCATTCAGAGAAGCAAGAATCATTACCAAAAACGCGCATACCAATGTATTAAATGTATGGTGCAACTATTTAGTAAGTGTCGCGCGGCTCATCAGTTTTTATATCAGAATTTGGATCTTAAGAGAAAGTGGATTCATGCTATTGATTGGCTGCAAGATGAGTTGGAGAAGAGACCGTACACGTCGGCTCCACCGTACACGCATGCTTATAATAATTGGTCACCCCCTACGCAGTCGAATGAATCGGCTAATGGGTATTTTTTGGAGAGGAGCAATAGTGCGAAGAAAACGTTGGAACGTGCTTTTGAACTTTGTCCAGAAGAGGAGGCAGAGGTTGAGGAGGCCAATGATGAGTACTACAAACGCGGGAACAACTCGCACTGGGGTCCATCTGAGAGGTAATGTTGAAAATTTTTTTTTTTTGGTGTATAAAGGGTTAGTAATTTTTTCTTGAAAATTTGAGAATGGTTTTGGGAATTTTTCACGAAATTAGTTTTTTTTTGTTGTTCATCTATTTTCGAGATATTTTGAAAAATGAGTAATTTTGAGATATCTTAAAAATTAAGAGAGATACAAAAAAAATTTATTTTATATTTAATTTAAATGTTTTTTTTCTACTCTAGATATACACAACAGCAGCCTGATGTGACTGTAACCCAGCAGATGCAGGAGGATCAGCAATCACAGCAGCAACAAAATTCTCCTCCTCAACAGCAGTCACAACCAATTCAACAGCAGCAACAGCCAACACCATCACCAGTTCACACTTCACAATTGAATCATCAGGTACAGAGTCCCCACAATCCCCCAGAATCGCCGCAAAACACCACCACAACAACTACCACCACCAGTCAGGATCCATAATGAAAACTTCAGTTGAATGAAAAACTCGGGCGCCGTTATGACAAAAGTGTTTTAATTTTTGAATCATCATCATCCGTGAAAGCGACTTAAATATGTGGGAAAAATTTCAATTAGTGTACAAAAGCACTGGAATAACGAAAACAAAAAAAAATCGAAAAAAAAAAATACAAAAGGTCATTTGTAAACAAAAAAAAATCTCTCTGCATACTTTTTTTTAAAAAAACTATTAATCCAACAACTAATATCGTGAATCGGTCACTCGTATATTTGGGGCACACACGTTTTTTATTACGAAAAGAAAAAAAAATGGTAGTGAAAAAGTGTTTTATGTAGAGAGCGTTGTAAATGTTTTTTTTTTTATTTTTATTTTTTTTTTTCTTCAGTGACCGGGTGAACGATAAGGTTGTACAAATGTATAGCAAAATAGTAAATAATCATGATTAAAAGAATACACACTTTTTGGATTATTAGAGATACAATGAAGATATTTTACAAATTGTTATTTGAAAAGAGAAAAAAAGGTCATTGCAATTTTTTTTTCCGCATAAAACTTTCTGTAAATTTGAATATAATGTTATTAATAAATGAGTTCGTTTCTTGCAAGATTTTTTCTGGTCGAATAGTACTAAAATAGAGCAGTATATATAAACCTTTTTAGAGTGAAAAAAATGAATAAAAAAAATTAAATCTTGCATTTTAAGGTGAAAAAAAAAAAAAAAATTTTTTTTTTGTACTTAATCCGACAGAATTTTAATTCTTGTCGATTTTTTTTTGTTAATTTGAAATCTTTTCTCATAATGGAAGCTAATATAAACTGGAAGAGTCGTGCCTTTCCTTTTGCACCCTTTTTTTTTTTAATAGAAGTTCTTTTTTTCGTTTTTTTTTCATAAAATTGGAAATAAGATTAATACAAAAGAAAAACAAATATATATATATATATATAAATAAATATTATAAATATAAAATATATTGCGTTCAGGATACGCACGATTTTTTATGTCAATTTTTATGGCATAAAATCGCGATTTTTTTGGTTTTTATTCAACATTGTAGAATGTGTAACGTAATAATATATTTAAAAATAATTCATAAAACACCGGTACATTTTTCTGTAGCACCGGATGCTATACATTGACAGTCTATCGACTGATCGACGAAAAAATGCGACATTTTCTGTCGCGCCCAATGTTCATGACCAATTTGACAATAGACTGTGGATTAAAAAAAAAAAAAAACGAGAAACATCTGTATCCGAGTTTTTAAATGTCAAAAAAACATAAGATTTTGAGAGAAACAAGAACCAATTTAGTGGTTTTATCAACAATAAAACAAGTAAAATCATCAAGAATCGTTGCAACACAGGAACAATTTTGTGTGTTGGACTTGAGAAAAAAAAAAATTTTTTTTTTTTCACGCTGAGAATCAACGACGAATTGCCAGGAATAAAAGCGTATGTTATTATTAGTTATTACAATTATTATTAATTGTGATTTCATGTATATCAAATTTTTATGATGAAAAAAAAAAAAGAGAAAACGAGAACAGTGCACCAAAATTTTATTATCACAATGTTTTTACACAGACAAAAGAAAAAAATTAAAATCGGTTCAATTAATCTAGTGGTACATATATACCTAAATAATGTACATAACTGCTTTTTGTATGTGATAAAATTTATTATATTTTTTATTATATTACATTGAGAGTGCAGCGCTGTTGTAAATCCTGGTTTTTTGTACACAAATATGCGATAAGTTTTTTTTTTCTTTGTTATTAACAATTATTATTTAGATAATTATTTAATATTTAATTGTATACCACTGCTGAGAATGTTGAGCGGATCGTTGACTCTCCTCATCAATTATATATTAATTAATATCGCGACTTATAAAAAAAAAAATTCAAAATAAATCACGAAAAAAAACGGTTAATCCTCTCAATTGAGATTTTAATGCCGACCAAGATTTTTGTTTTTTAGTGTTATTAATTAATTTAATTGGCAATATAAGCTCTCTGCATAAAAAATTTTTTAGAAAATTGCTTTTATAAATGCTGTAAAAATATAAAACCCGATTATTGAAGGTGCGAGTGCATGAAAAAATATTTTCCACTTGTCTTCAGACGAAAAAATTTTTTTTTCATGCTAGAAAATCACTGAAATATGTGTTTTTATGTTAAAAAATTCTATTTTGATGGTTAAAAAAAATTTTTATCATGACTATTTCATGTAGATTCATTTTAGTTGCTGAGAGTGGACACGAAAATGATGAAAAAAAACGTAAATATATATATATAACAATTCTTACCAAAGCCAAACGATAACGCCGACTTTGTTACTAACACATGCTTCGAGTTAAGGAAGAAAAAAAAATGCTGTATGCTCTGCTTAACGTATATAGAATTTTTTTATGTCACACCGATGTTATAAAACTTGATGTAAGCGGGTGTTTTATCGAATAGTCGATTTTATAGACGGAAAAAAAACCGGTGAATAAGTGTAGACTTACTCAAAACAGAAAAAAAAACTTATTTATAACAACTGTTAAATGGAGAGAATAGTTGACGATACCGCGCGACAGCGAAAATAAAATAAAAGAAAAAACGCAGGTTTTAGGATGATTACTTGTAAGAAATCAAATACATGTATATAAACAACATATTAATAATTAAAAAAACACAATATCGAAGGACTAAGCAGTAATAAAATACTAATATAACAGACCAGTTCACTCTTAATGACTGCAATGCGCGCTTTTTCGTTCTCTATTTGCACATAGAGCCATTTTAGGCATCACCGAGTGCGTATACACGAAAATTTGTTTTTCATGCCTCTGTTCAGGAGACATTCCTGCCTCTCATGAACATTCTAAGGATATTTCTACTCTTGGTATAAATGTGTGTACTTTGTTGTACTGTAAATAATAAATATTGCCTGACATTTATTTTTTTAGTTTTGTGTCTGTTGCGACGGTTGGATTGTGATTTATGAGGTTTTTTTTGGATTTCATGTGGATAAAATGTAGTAAATAAAATTTTTTATTTGTTTTAGGCTATGTGAAAGTGGTTGACAAGATGGTGGATGAGAAAAATGTTGTTTTTAGCGGTGAAAAATTGGGGAAAGTCAGAGGTAAAATTTTTTTTTTGAAGAAAAAAAGCGAATTTCAGATCGGTTTAAAGTGGATTTTATTGTTTAGGGTTTAAATTTGGTATAAAGTGATTTGATGTGTTGGAAAAGAATATATTTAACATTTTTAGTTAACGAAATATTGATTTTCAATAGTAAAAAATCCGATTTTATGGATTTTTCGCGTTTTTTTCGAATAAGTCGAATAATTCTGGTGTTTCGAGGGTGGGATATGTTTATATACATAAGCAAACTTTTAGGTAATTGAATAATCTTCAAAATGAGCTATTGAAAGTTGATGAAACCCGAATATTTTCGAAGATATCAAGTGGAGAGACATTGTGTCTCTCCGCGCGATATCTCAGTAACTACTTGAGCTACAACAACCGCAGGGTGGTCGTTTTGTAGGGAATTTGATTATCTTTCAATTTGCTAACCACCATTTTTCTCGAATTTCCCTTAATTCAACCCGTAAAATGGAAAAACCCTCACTACCATCCAAAATTCATTTTATCATGTTTTTTTTTTTTTTTTAGCAAATCGGACCCCTTTCCAATGCACTAAACCTTTCTACAGGATTTACCTGCAAGAGAAATCATCAACCAAAAAAACCACCATCACCAAATTCGATTAAAAAAAAAATCATGACTAGCACATTATCTCCTTCCTCAAGATTAAAAATCAAAGAAGAAATAGTAGAACGTGATAAGTCAGCATCGATGAAGCAATGCGCCTCTCTATACACGCACCACCGAACATTATTGCCAACCCGGCATGACGATAAAAAAAAAAAACCGAGCGAGAACTAATGAAGGAGTTCACCGGTTTCGGGAAATCGGTATTTTAGAAAGTATATCTCGCAAGGAAAAATATTCACGATGTTCGCCATAGATCTAATTTATCAATTGGCCACGACGACGACAAAACGAGAGCTTCATGTGTGTATGATATGTCGGAAAGAAAGTTTCAACAATTATAGGTTAAAAGAGAAGGCGACTAAAATGGCGAATATCGAAATGAAAAGTGCGTGTGGCCACGAGACCGAAGGAAAACGTCGTCTTCGTTATCGTATCACCAGGAAATTGAATACTCAACCGGATTTACCGGCTGTAGGGGCGCTAGAGCGAGCATTAAACCGAGCAGCGATCAGAGTCCATTAGCTGAGAGTAGCCACGACGCTCTCCTTTTAGGATATTGCGCGGAGAGCACAGAAAACCCGTATAGTTTGAGCTTTTTTTTTCACCAGTCGCGTCTCCTTTCATTTCAACGCATGGTCGCACACCCAACACACCCACTAACATGGCATCATCGGCAGCTGGCGCACTCTGGCGATCGGTTGAATAACTGCAGGATACCTGCAGGATATTTTGGAGCAGGTCAAAAAGACGACATTTCAGGACCAAAACGTGTATTTTTGCATGTTTTTCTTTTGCTATTCATCAGAGCAAAAAATTGTTTAAACAAAACTTGTAGTAAAAATTGACGGGAAATTAAAAGGTTCTTGTGAAAATTTACGAATTTTCAAGGGGTCACTCAGGGCGCGTTGGAGGGCCTCTGGAAAATGAAAAACAATAAATAAAAAAAAATCCGGTGACTGTCAGCACTGATTGTCACTCAGGACGCATTGGAGGGCCTTCCTCTGGGTCATCTTCCACCTCCGTGGGTTGCAGTGCCTGTGGAAAATCAAAACAATAAATAAATTTTTTTCTTTTCCTGTTGACTGAATAAAAAAATTGTCTGAACAAAAAATACAGACAAAATCGAAAGAAAATAAAAGTTTCTATAAAAATTGCGCAAATTTCAAACGGTTCGTCATTTAATGACGATTTAATAACAAAAAATATGGTTTTTATTGATATTTTTTGGGTTTTCAGGTGGAAAAAAATTCTCACGATTTTTCCTGGTGTGTTTAATGGTCGCAAGAGGCTAGTTGTCTACGATTATCAACGCTTGGCATAGCGCTCGTGATCTTATTTCATCATGATATGCCGATTAATGCCAAACCCTTCACACACAAACACTCATCTATATATGCCTAATCATTGTGTTCGTTTTTAATTTCAAGATTTATCTGTGATGTGTGTGTTTGATTTGATATATATTTTTTTTAATTAAATCACCGAAGTAAATATCAAGGGAGCCGGCGCTCTGGAGCAATCGCGCGCGCGTTAGTTGTGTGTACACATGGAGGTCCTCGTGTGCAGCGGAGAACGCGCGGCTGCGGTGACGAAAAAACCTTATCCTTCTCTCTCAACAGACTTACATAAATGCGACCACGCCCAGATCTCCACAATCCATCCGATGCTATTCCGCATACGGATTGCGCGCGTCGTGATCTTCACTTGCATGCTGCCATGGCTTTTATACAAACAAGCGCCAACAAAAGCCGCACATAAATAAAACCCAAGTGTTTTCCTGGTCTACACACATATCGATACACTGCTTGGCCTACGCTTCGACCTATCGACAGCTTCCAATATGTGATCTTATTTCACGTGGGCGGCAAAGCCTCGCGAATGCCACCAGGAACTCGCCATCAGAAAACCCATTTACGCAATATCTAGATCATCTGCATAGTCTGGGGGACTTTTTATTAGTTGGAAAATCATCCTCCAAAGAGGTTTTTAAGATGAAAAAAATTTTTAAATCAGTGATTTTTATGATTTTTTTTTGGTGATGCAAAATCATCGCGTAGTTTTTAATTGAAATATCTTCAAAAGTATTGAACATATGGATTTTGTGTAAGAGTTCTTTTTTGTAGGGAATTTTATTAGCTACAAAAAAGGTTCTTAGAATAATTCACCTAACTCGCATCCTTATCAGGATAATCAGCAAAATACAATGTCAGATGTCGATAAAGTTGAAAAGGGTGGATATAAAAAAATCATGCATTTTTAAATTGAAATATCTGTTTAATTATTGATGATAGACATTTTTTGCAAGAGTCTATTTTTTTAGAGAATTTGATTAGCTATAAAAAAGGTCTTCTGCAAAATTTGTCTAACTTAAATCTTTATTGAGATATATCTTGAATAAAAAAAAAATTTTTTGAAACATGACGTACGAGATCAATTTGTCAATTTTTATTACTAGATGGTATCGCGCGATATATTGTGAGATCTAACGGTTCGATGAGGTATCGAAGAGCCGAAGAATCTGGCGAATTACTCGGGGAAATAAGACTGAGGTATATACTTGGTAATTACCGATGGCAGACCCTCCTGTTTCGATTTGTCGATCGTCGAGCCCATAATGACGAGTGATGCAACGCGGCCAATTGATTCGTGATCATTTTGGCAAAGGATATAATGACACAATTGTTGGCCCGAGGGCTTCCCTCGAAAATCCTCACGATTGCTTTTATTATTTCGCGTTTTTTACAATAGTTACGTCGATAAATCCGTGAGTGGATGGCCGATTAATTGTCCTATCGATTCGTTTCATCTATATTTTTTTATTTCCGAGGCATATGAATATAAATATCCTTGTCTACTGATAGGATAACGTTTGGGGCAATCGATCGGAATGCCAAGATCGAGATGCCAACGGCCTCGAACTGTATTCCCGGCAATTCAAGCGCGGATCGATCGATTTAACGGCGTTTCGAAAGCGAAATTGAACTGCCTCTTTATTCAACTATACGTAGTGTGGTTAAAGACAGGGAGTTTTTTTATTCCTGTCGATATTTATGATATTTTAACAATAGAGAAGGCAAAAAAAATTTTTTTAAATCATTGATTGTAGTCATATCGATCGAAAATAATTAATACTGTTTCTGTATCAACGTTTTTAGCTTGTATCGTCTGAACTAAACGAAATTCGAGAAAAAAAGTAGTTAGCAAGTTGAAAGGTAATTAAATTCCCTACAAAATGACCACCCTGAGGTTGTTGTAGGTCAAGTAGTTTTTGAGATATCGCGCGGAGAGACACAACGTCTCTCCCCTCGATATCTTCGAAAATATTCGGGTTACATCGACTTTCAATAGCTCATTTTGAAGATTATTCAATTACCTAAAAGTTTGCTTATGTATATACACATATCCCACCCCTGCATCACCCAAATTTTTCAACTTGTTAAAAGAAAAAAGTGGAAAAACATGAAAAGTCAGGTTTTTTTTCATAAAATATTTTTTTTCCTTTTGATAATAACTTTAATTTACTTTATCATCACTCAGTGATCATATACTGTCCTTCAAGATGATATTCACGTTCATCCTGCCACACAATATATCGCTCAAATCACATCTCAACTCGTTCACCTCCATAAACAAAAAAATATTCCCCGAAATACTTATCCCGTCTGCATTATTAGTGTGTTCGTGTCTTAATCTGGTGCAAAAAAATAAGCTTTTGCCTTTCCCCACGGTCGCCGCGTACTTAGAGAGGCTCATCGTTTAATTACATGGCTGCCAAGTGTAATCGACACGTCAAATTTTTTGTTTTTTGTCTGTCGACTTTCAAAAAAAATCTTGCGCCACTGAAGAGTAGTGGCCGGGGTGCATGCTCTCTTCATCTTCAATGATTATTAAACTTTCATCCGTCCATCAAGGGTGAAAAAAAGTGTTTTTTTTTTTTTATTTGCTCTCAAAGGCCTCTACAATGATGGGATAAATAAATTCACGAATAAAAAAAAATGCTCGTTCAGTCTTTGGCATACATACAAACGCAACGACAGAATAATCGCTCTGGCTCTTCAACGGGGATTATTATTTGAGAAGAGCGTGACTGCCCTTGGCCGGTGAGATGTTAAGTATTACACCGGGCTCCAGTTGCGAAAGATTCACGCTCTTCAATATATCTCACGAGTTTCCATCATCAATTCGGTGCATCAATTATTTATTTACACATTGAAAATATCCCCGCGGGTTTATTCATCCAGGCCGGAAGTTTTTTTAACTGTCACACACCTTTCATTAACTATTAATTATTTTATTTATTTATTTATTTATTTATTTATAATTTATAGCGTCTTTTTTGCCCCCTGCGGATATTTTCCATTTTTTTTTTTGCGATTTGAATGCATTTTTGTTTCGAAAAAAAAAATTTTTCATTGTTTATTATATGAGAGATGGTAAAGAATAGTTTTTTGTAAGAAAAATCATATTTACGTATTAATAAATAATAATTAAGGGAGTGGAATTTTTTTTTTTACATTTTGGAAGACACTTTTTCCGGTGTATAGTGAAAAATATTGATTTTAAGAGAAAAATTGTAGAGATATTTGTTATTTGTTATTAAATTCCCTATCTTTTTTATTCTAAACTTTTTGCTATCCGACAAACTGTTTTTTAATTACAGCTATTTATTTAACCTAATTTATCGTTTTTTCACTAAAAATGTCATTTAAACATCTTAAAATGTTTTTTTTTTTAATAAAAGCTATATGACATAATTGATTAATTATTTAATTCCCTACAACTTTTTTTTCTATAATCACTAGAAAAAAATTTATTCTCAAATTTGTATCTACTACTTGGTTGAAATATACCAACGATCGAGATTTAAGGTCGAAAATTTGGAAAAAACGTTTAAAAAAAAATGATTCCTTGTAAATTCAACTAATGACACGTGTCCGGTTGGTGGGTAAAGGCCTGATATTTTGAATCCACGGATATTTAGCAACAAAATGACTTCCTGCACGGAGAAAACCTGCACAATAATCACGCGGCGATTATTGTCAAAAAAGATTGCGTGTCGAATAGGCAACTCTGGGCATCAGAGTGTCGCACGAGTGATCTCGATTCGCCGTCGGGTGGAGTCACGTAGGTGTGTGTAGAGTCTAGAAAGCTCATGTGAGCGTCACGTAGCGGCCTCGTGTATACACACGTGTGCGATCCTCTGTGTCGTCCAGGACGTGCAACTGCTCCAGCTCAGCCGCGCGCACTCGCTCCGGTGAAAGTGAGCGCATTCCGCGACCACGCCCGACCAACACACCGAGAGAAAGACTGCGTTCGAGGCCCTCATCCTCGCTGCGGCCCATCTGTGAAAAAAAAAAATTATTATCAGCTAAATCCTGCTTACGCAATCCCCCAAGCCGACTAACAGTTTGAAATCAACTACCTGCGTCCTTTTCCCGATTTTTTCATCAGAAAAAGGACCTCTAATAATCCAATTAATGTATCCTCGAGATGTCAATTTAGAAATTGAATTTTAAAGCGGTTTTTAGTGAAAAAAATCATAAATTCGGGTAAATAAATAGCTGTAATTAAAAAACGGTTAGTCGTATGATAAAAAGTTTGAAATAAAAAAAATAGAAATTTTAATAACAATTAAAAATGATCTCTACAATTTTTACTCTAAACTCGATATTTTCGGAGATAAACGAAAAAAAACGTGTTCAAAAAATCTATGGAATGAAAAAAAAAATTTTTTTTTTAGCTCTAGGCAATTTTTGACGATAGCTATCGATCACCTAATGACGCCTGACCAAGCCTAAAGTGATCATCTGATGATATAAGTGCTGTTACATCACTTTTTTTCACCTGATGGTTGAATTTTTTTTTTCTTTTTCGTGACCATCATCCGTCTGATGGCTAACGATCTTTATCAGGATTATTATGTAATTTATATTCGAGCTAAGCGACTAGATCGCTCGCCCACCGGACAATTGAATAATTGACAGGAGCGAGAGAGCTGTAGAAAATAATCAGAGGCAGTATAATGCGCAGAATACACTAGCATACTGCAACCTGAATAAGGAGTGGATGCTGTACCGTTATGATTGCATGAGACGCGCAGCACTCATGCTACTCTCTTGCCAGCCTACTGTTATAATAATAATCGAGCGAGGCATGAAAGAAAATAGATAAGGCGAAGAATGCGATCGCTGGATTTTCACCGCTTCTCAGCCATAGACACAATTGTAGCCTCTTTACAATCGTGTGGTCATTATGGCCTTATCATCGCCGCCACTGTCTCCCGCCATAGATATTCTTATCAATTACACCCCGTGTCGTGACTGAAATACGCCAATTGTCGGCGATTCTCAGCGTGCGTGCTATGCCGACAATGCCCACAGTTGTAAGAAGGAATTTTCTATTGATATTACTGTCTCTGACAAATTATTTACTTGATAAATCGTTTAACGTGATATTTTTTGTTATTAAAACAGGTTTTTTGTTTAGAATTTTTTTTTTCTTTGTGAAAAATCAACGAAAAGACGATTTTTAACTCGCATGAGTATTCTCATAAGAACTCGCTGTTGGACAACATGGCCGCCGCCTCGCACCACCTCGAGTTTTTGTTTATTTATTTATCCCAATTCTAGGGATATTATTTTGATGAAATTACGTGATTTTATAGAGTAAATGGGAGAGAATAAAATATAATTTGAATAAACGAAAAATTTTGATTTTTCGAAATATCTCAAAAACAAATGAAAATATGAAAAAAATTTATTCTATATTTTTTGTAGATAATTAAATTTCCTTTCATTTACTTTTTATAAGATTTTTCATTATCTCGCTTATTTAACGAGTTATCAGAAGGTAAATGAAAAAAATGACCGTAGAGGTAGAAAATAATTAGGAGGACGCGGCTCGTGCTACGACCTTTTGCAGGGGATCCTTTGTGCACGTGGCCTCGGCTAGCGCGACTAATATGGCAAGACGGCGGACTAGATCGATGCCTCAACTGGATCGGCATCGGCGGCGGGTCCGCCTCGATCTCTCGCCTCTGCGTTTCTCGCTGCAATCCTATTCCCAATCGGGGACGTCTGATCGATCGATCGATCGCCCTGGCCTGCACTTCCGCGATCGGCAAGCCGATTTTGTTGTTGGTGCTTGCAAAAGCGCTTTGTCTCTGAAACAGGTGTCGTTATTCATCGATTTATTCAGGGTACAGAAGAAGAAAGACCTCAAAATCTCAGGTAATTGCATAATTATCTGTATTTACTCACACAAATATATATCTTGACGCTAATCCATTCACTCGCGACTTGTTAGAGTCGCGTGCTGTGCCACGCAGATTTCTATTTTGTGCTGACAATGTCCGATCTAGTAGGCACACGCGAATGTACAGAAGATGGATGTTGAGTCGTGGTGAACCGAAACGGACTTCCGCGTTGCCAGGGAAGGACTGCCATGCCTGCATTTGTTGTCTCCATTGTCTCCACACATGCTGCAACTATTTACAAGGGTAATAATATCTTTACTCAATGTATTTACTGGAGAAAAACATTTTTCTTCTCTCGCCCCTCTGTAAAATTACGATTTTGTCGCGATATTTTTCACGATAACTCGATTATCAAGCGAGATAGGGCAAAATATTATAAGGGTGAAATTTTTGGGCGTTTTATTTCCTACAAAAAATATAGAATAAGTTTTTTTTATATCTTGCTTAGTTTTTGAGATATTGTTATTTTTTAAAAAATTTTATTTTATACATTTCTTGAATATATTGAGATTTTTTCATTTTTTAAATAATTAAGATAACGAAAAATGTAATTCTACTGAAATTATAAGGATTAAAATTTCCTACAAAAAAACGTTAGACAAATTTTTTTTAATTCCTTACAGTTTTTGAAAAATATCTAATTTTTTAAAATATCCCGAAAATAATTGAAAATATCAAAAAAAAGTATTTTAGTTTTTTGTAGTAAAATTAATTCCCCATCTTTCGACTTTCATGATATTTAAAATTGAAAAAAAAAAAAAAATCCGAAAATCGTAAAATCTCCAGGTTTGACCTTCAAAAAAATTTTTTTTATCTCTGTGCGATGGTGAATCGTATATGGGAAAGGCTACGCCTTCACTCGATAGATGATCGGAACCCCTTGCCATTCGAAAACATCGGCCGAGGCCGCGTGTATGCCCAGGAATGCGATGCAAACAGTATTAAATCAACGAAAAAAAAAAAAAAATAGAAAAAAAAATGGACAACGGGGTGTGGAGCCGAGGTCGTGACGTAGTTAAATCTGCGATGGAACCTGACAGTGAGGAGAAAAAGGTGCTCGCGCGCCGTTAGTCGTGTAATTAGTGTAGAAATAAAATGGCGAGTGTATCGCGAAGGGAAAAGTGAATTTAACGATCTCGCGCATGAAAACGAGACGCCTATCGCACTCTTAATGCTCTTCCTGCGACAGTTGGATGTGTACGGGAAGCACACACGCACTTGTCACTTCCTGACTTGGGTGAACGTGTTAATTTGATAGCTCCTGGAAGTGGACGAAGAGAAAAATAGAGCATAGCATCACGTCGTGAAACCGACAAGCTCGATCTCGGACGTGTTGTTGGGTGGATTTTCTTCAAAAATCCAGGAAGTGGACCAACCTGCACGTATCACCTGGCAGGGGGTCGCATTTCTAATACGAGAGGACTCGCTCTCTCACTCGAGAAAAGGACGTTCCACGCAATTTCTCCCTGATTTACCACGTGACACGTAACTCCACGCGACCATCCAATCAATTTTTTTCACTTCTTGGCAAAGATTAGGCTCTTATAAATATTGTAATATTCTTATTACATCACTAGATGTTCATTGAATGACGTTAGAAAATTTTTTTCAGTCATAAAAAAAACTTTTAGCGGTTATTGCAATTTTTTTTTTTCAATTTTTCAACAATAACTCTCGAAATAAGCGAGATAATGAAAAATATTACTGAAAGTAAATTAAAGGTAATTAAATTTCCTACAAAAATTATTGAACAAATTTTCTTGTAGTTTTCGTATTTTTTGAGATATCATCAATTAAAAAAAAAAAAATTATTTTTCAAATTATCTCGAAATTCTTGCGAGATATTGAAAAAATGTATTCTATATTTTTTGTAGTAAATTCAATTTTCTATCATTTTACAAGAGTGACATTTTTTCGTATTTGGCTTAGTTAGCGAGTTATCAGTAAAGAACAAAAAAAAAGATTTAAGTTAGTTAATTATCAATTGTCGATAAATAGGGGGGGAATATGATAAATTGTGATATTAGTGGGTGAAATTGATGGATTTTTAAGTGATCATATATTAATTAAAATATTGGATTAGTTGCGGATAATAGAGTATAGGTTTCATTACGATTTTCCAACGCGAGTGGGGTAATTTATTCGTTTTAAATATCAGCAAATATACACAGAAGCATTGCGCACGTGTGTTGGAAAGGAGATTGAAGTTTACAACCTTCATCAGTGTCATTATAAAGCCCGACGATGAGTCTTTAAATTCATGAATGCCTGCACACAGCACGTCCGGTCGATCTAGTTCGAGCTCGATCCACTCGCGCCCGTTCTGTGATGAAAGCGAAGAGACTCTCTAGTCCGACTTTGGCGGAATTAAAGTCATACCAGATATCCACGTGGAAAGTGTATCGAGAGTGAAGCAATTAATGTCCACTGAAGCATCGTCGTCATGAGATATCCGTGAAATGCAGGCCAATCAATCGACATCATGTGTTTTCCAGCTTTCAGAATCTCCATACGCAATTGCATCAATGAAAAAAAAATTTCCCTACATTAAATTATTTTAAATTAAATTTACTACAAAAAAAAATTAAATAACTTTTTTTTTTTTATTTTGCTTCATTTTCGAGATATTTAAAAAAATTGAAATTTTAAAAAATTAACGATATTTCAAAAATTAATAAAGATGGAAAACAATTTATTTAACATTTCTTGTAGATAGTTAAATTTTGAATAAATTTTATTTTATGATATTTTTCATTATTTTATTTATTTTTTGAGATATCGCCGAAAAATACGTGAAAAAAATCACGATTTAAAGATTCACCAATTTTTTTGGGGTTTATTTTCTTGATAACTCGGTAACTAAGCAAGATAACAAAAAAATACATGATAAGTAAATTATTTAGGATTAAATTCTCTACAAAAAATGTATAATAACATTTTTCAATATTTTGCTTGGTTTTCAAGATATATCAAAAAATAAGCATTTTCGGAAAACTAATTTCGATATTATCATCGTTTTTGATTGTCGTAGATCGTGATCAGGATTGAAATGAGCTAGATTGCAAACACACGTCGCCCTCTCACATGATCAGGAGTGAAAAAAGTGTATTGGAATAAGCAAAAAGCGACGGCACACGCCTCGAGTGGCATAAATCCATGCTGTTTGCGCGTGTGGCTTTCTCTGCATCATATCACCCCGCCCACAAACTCTAGCACACACAGAGTACTGCTGGCATAGCGATCAGAAGCCGCTTCTTGCTCCTCTCACGTCAAATTTTGCGCCGGAAATCCTCTCACTACTATTCTAGGTGGATAACAATTTTTCACCACAGTGTGGCGGCTTTAAAAAGTACTGAGAACTGCCAGACGAGTAGTTCGAGTCAACGTATGGAGTGGCAGGCTCATCAGATTTCATTGCAGTTCATTATATTCGATTCTATATGCTCGCATGCTTTTTTAAATGAAAATACCTTCAAAACTATCAAAGATAGAGATTTTTCTCAAAAGACCTTTTTTGTAGAGAATTTTACTAGCTACAAAAAAGATTCTGAGCATAATTTGTCTAACTCGTATCGTTATCAAGATAACAGATAAAATGTCACGTGTTACCAAAGCTCAAATAGAGTGTGTATCTAAAAAATTTTCCTGTTTTAAAAGTCAAAATATCTTCAAAACTATTGAAGATATAAATTTTTTTTAAGAGATCTTTTTTGTAGGAAATTTAATTTCCTATAAAAAAGATTTGGAACAAAATTTACGTATATCGCATCCTTATTAAGATATTAGGAAGTAAAAAATTTTTTTTCAGCGGAGATGGATTATCTAGGTTTTGCAGCGATTTCTGCCCTAATGAAAGCCTCGCTCTACATGACTGTATATAGAAACTTAAAAATTTAATATCACGAGTGCATGCTCTACTCGACGAATTGAACAAAATTCATTTTCCACCTGGAACTCTGCCACTAACGACGTGATCAATCTCCGAAGTAGGCGCCTTACAGAGGCCTCCCCTCACTTTCTCGCGCGGACTCGACCTTGAGTTGCAGGACTTGGCCACTTCACTCGCCATACAGCTATCTACAATGCATTAAATTGACTTGTAATCATTTTTACATCATTTATAAGCATTTAATGTTCATTTAAAAAATTTTCAATGATGGATTTTGATTTTTCTTTCAAGTTAAATTTTTCTTTAGTATCTTTTAAATTTTTTTCGGGCAGTCTGGACCTGAGTTTTTGTGCTGGAGGAAGTTAATCGGTTCAGGATGGACGGAGATGAGTGAAAGTCATCGCAGCCACGCGCCCTCATGGCAAATGCTCACGAAAGTGTGGCAGTAGGCATAAAAATCGGCGCCCAACACCTGGATCACTCATCCGCGTGATTGATGGACCATTGGCCAGGTTCTCTAGCCATCATGATGACAATTTCAACAAGTTTCATCTATGTACATTGGTTTTTTATAACTATTAATTATCCGAAGAGAGACGACAGTTTTGCTGGGTATTGAGTACGAGTATAGGATTAGAAACTATTTTGACAGTTGAAATTGCATGTATTTGCCATGGTTTAAAAATAGAATTCGATGTTTCATGCATATTTATATGTGTGTCTAGTTTTAGGCCACTTTAGCTCCATCATTTATTCATCAGATGGCTAATAAAAATGTCACTGTCTAATCGCTGGATTTCTCACCGACGAATTAGAGATGTCATTAGTCTTGCCACGAATATTTATTACCCGCGAATTTATTATTAGATTATTTTATCGATTTGTAGCAAGAACTAGTTGATGGATTTAGAATAAATAATGTTTTTTTTTTGTTTAAAAAATTCTATTAGGTGAATTTCAGTAGATTCAAGGCTTTTTTGTTGTTGTTTTTTTGTTGATAACTCGGTAAATAAACAATATATTGAAGAATTTTATTCTTGATAAAATATTGAGAATTTAATTATCTATAAAAAATGTTATATAAATTTTTTTGTTACGCTCGATTTGTTTTGAAAATTTTGGAAAAATCTGATTTTACTCATGGAATATATTGATTAATAGTGATTTTTGGTGATAAAAGCTGAAAAAAAAGATTTTTTAGCTGTAAAATCCGTTTTTTTGTTTAAAAAAATTTTTTTCAACTGAATTTCTGTGTTTTTCTCCGGTAGGTCGAGTGGACGCGCAAACTGGCCGACAATAAAGCAACAAATTGACGCATTAAAATGAACGTATATGAGTTGATGGCTTGTTTTTCTGGCGAATGATTTGCCGGGCGCAGATAAAGCTCAACGGTGATGAAAATACCGCATGGTATACCATATAGGTAGCGGAGACGACCACATTGGGAATGCAGCAAACGCTATTAGCATAGCAGACCACCCATGCCTCGACCCTGCAAGTCCTTCGAGCTTATAATAAGCGACCCGCTCGTGTTGCGATGCTCTACGTACAAGTACCGCTCGTGTATCCATCCATAGATCTCGATTTATAACGTTATCGATCCTTTATTGGCATCCATTTATATCCTCGTGTCAACCGTGCAAAAATTTTATCCACAATATAGTGTGCCAGTCAAGCCTGTCACGATCAAACTGCTCCATAAAGTTTGATCAACATTCTGGATGATGGGCTTTTTTACTTTTTTTTTTTAAGGGGCTAAACAGGCTCGTTTTTTCACTGCAATGTCAATTTTAAATTGAAAAAATTAACATATTTCGGGATATTTAATTTTTTTATAGGTTTTTTCACAGTGACATTCATAAATATTTATGTAAAAGCGAGTATTTTAATAATTAAATAAGATTTCGTCATAGAAAAAATTTTTGTTACAGTAAAAAAAAAATTTTTTTATGACAAAAAAATTTTTTTTTCTACTCAAAACATGAGTAAAAACAAGGGTAGATGGTAAAAGTTTTCAAAGTGGTGAAAATTTTTTTTTTCCAGTAAAAAACCGTTTTTTTCATAAAAATTTTTTCTATTATTTATAACAGTCGCAAAAAACAAGGGTATATAGTAAAAAATTAACTAGAAAAATTTTTTTTATCCAAAGGAAAAGTTTTCAAAAAGGTCCGAAGAAAAAAAGGGCACGTGCCATTGGATGAATACTGTAATTCGCCGAATTGAGGGTAATAAAAATAGGAATGAGGTGAATGACTCAGTATACAAGATGTAAATGTATACGCAGTTGTGAAAATGGCAGAAGAATTGCAGCAGAGATATATACGGTGAGTAGAGTGTAGTTTGCAGCGGCATAATAAAGCCACGAGGTCCGTTAGAACGAGGAGAAAGAAAACACGGCGAATCTGCATGGTCGAAGCTCGAACTGATGTGAGGAAAGGCGAGGCTGTACTTCCGGTACTTACTCGCGTCATTTGCGCAACCCGAGAACTCGTTGAAAGCGTGTGTACACGCAGAAATGGACCTGCAACTCGATTAAATTTTTATAATCCAATGATACTTGCTGCCTGATGATTCAAAGCACCGAGAATTCCGTTCACCATCCTCGTGGTAGACTGTTTTTTTCTATATCAGTCGGTTCTTTCAGCCATAACGAGACAAACAAAAGATACAAAACCCAAGTGACGACATAAATTAGCCTCTAGAAAATTTTTGTAAAAGAATACCTCTTGAAAATTTCGCTATTTTGGTGGTTTTTTAACGAAAACTCTGTGAATAATTTAGACTTTAATAATAGAGATTATAATTTTCTACAAAAAATATAAAATGAATTTTTTTTATAGACGAAAACCTGTTTTTTTGTTTTCTTTAGATAAAACAACGTGTATTTTGTAAGGAAAATCGAGTTTTTTGAAAATTTTTGAAACGGATTGAGAGTTAGAAAAAATTTTATAGAACGTTTTTTTTTTTTAAATTAAATTCTAAACATTTTATGTAGAGTAAGATATTTCAATATCTCGCGTAATAACCGAGTTATCATCAAAAAACTGAAAAAAAAAAATCCGAATTCCGAAAAAAAAACCTCACGAAAAATTGAATAAAAATTATTTTTCAATAAAAAAATTAACATTCGACTATTTGTAAATGTAAAAAATTAATCCATGATCTTATTGTAATATATTTGTAAGAAACAAAATCGCGGAAAAACAGTGAGCGGCGCGCAATGTCCTTACGCTCGATTTCTAAAGTGACAAAAAAATTTGGTCGGTGCGCATTTAGAGGCGTGATGTTGGCAATGGTGTAATAATATACAAGCGTCTATCCACAACTAATTGAGTCCTTGGTAGGAGAGAAAACGTCTTTGGCGGTGTGTGCTCCAGTGCGGCAGTTAATGTAGATTATACCTGCCGATTCAAGCGCCGCTACTGACGTCGATTTATAGCGCAGTCATCCTCAACGTCTTATACTACTTTGTTATCGCATCAGCAAAGTGAAACCGTCGCTGCAATTCACCTGACAGCGTCACGAGTACTCGCTTTATGATTAATCACATTTGATTGTCTACTTCTCCAGATCCAACTCTAACAAACGCATTACACGCAATATTTATACTCATTTATCTCCAACTAATTAGCTGCATCATCCTTCAGATATAATAATATGAGAGCTATTTTACTCGACTTTCTAGGCGGGAAAAAAAATATATTAAATCTTCGGACAAACGAAATGGAAACAACTGCGGCTATTATATATATAGGAACCTGCTCGAGTCCTGATAATTTTCCACCGACAATTACTTTTATTCTTTTGCTCTAGAGCAGTTGGATATCTTGGCTCGTAACTTGCCATCGTTATTGACAGGCTTTTACGAGCGGTAGTAAATGTTTGAAAATTTTAGATCGAAAAATCTGCCGGCGATCAATGCGATTTCGCAGCAGATGGCTTTCTACAAAATTGTCAAGTGTTGTAAGAGAGTATAAAAAAATTTTATAAATAATATCATGAGTATATTTCTGCTTGGAGGGGAAAATTATATTGAATAAAAAATTTTTCACAGCTCTTTTCGGATGATTTTGGATTAATTTGATATAGAATGATTTTCGAGTGTTTTTTAAAAGGCATTTTGAAATATTATTTAAGAGACTTGTGAACTTTTTAATCGCAAGGGCGCGAGTTATTTATTTTATAAGTTTTTTTATTTACGGTGGTTGTCAATGGTTTTTAAATTGATGTTAGGGGGTTGCAAATTTTTTTTTAAGGCTCTTTAGAATCTAAGGCAACTATGAAAAAAATTTCATCGCGGTGAAAAACATTAAACACTATATTTCGCAATTATTTTCCATGAATTTGGGGTTTAGAGGGTGACCGATGGTTTTAAAACGATGCTATTAATACTGCAAGTAAAAAAATCTATTTTTATACGAGATAAAATATAAGTTAGCTGACAAAATACCCGTTGTTTTAATTTCAAAAAGCCAAAAAATTCCAAATCTGCACTCTACTGAGTTAATCTTGATTAAAATTTTTTCCCCTCGAGAAGAGCGTGTCAAAGCCCTTGTCAAAGCAAAAGATACTGTAAAGAGACATGTATACAATTCCATTTTACAAGAGTAATTTTTTTTTTCTCAATTTTTCCCTGGTCATAATGTACGCGAATCTCGATGTGGCTGCTGAGTCACGATAAACACGCAAGGCGAGGCGTGTAGTTATTTTCGGGTGAAAGAGAAGACGCATGGCGTTATACAGCCATTCAGCAAGTACTTTATTGTTGCGTTTGGACAGGCAGTTTATTACTTTATTGTTGTGCTTCATTCACATGTACATGCTCAACACGAGTGAGCATTTTCTTCGCTCTTTATATTTACGCGTGTCCAAAAGCTGCAGAATTATTTTTATTGCCGCGCAAGCAGCTCTTTTTGCGCAATGCACACTTTGGTGCATATAAACATTAAATGTCCTGTGCCCAAATGAGAAAAAAAATTTTTTTCTCTTTTTTCAGAGTGAAGAAATCTGAAGACTCCACCCGACCTCGGAAAAAAAAATTTCTCGCCGTGTCCTCGCGGATATATATCGTTGCCTGCCAGTTTCCTGGCAGTGTCCAGGTGTCCTTCAAGTTCTTTGCATACAAATCGATCGCACTCTCGACTGTACACACTCGATAACACTCCCCTCTCGCTGCGATCATCCGAATTTGACATTAAAAAAATTTTTAATACTGAAAAAAAATTTTTTGTCGAGTATTTAATTCATTAAAAAAATTCACCGCGCTAAACTAACAAATAAATGTTTTTTTTGAAAATCGAGTTTTTTGAAAATTTTCGAAACAGATTAAGAATTACAAAAAATTCGATAGAACATATTTTGTAGAAAATTACAATCCAAACACTTTATATGAATAAAATTTTCCATTATCTCACGTATTTATCGAGTTATTAACAATAAAACAAAAAAATCACAAATATACAGTGAAATCCTTAATCAAAATTCCTAATAAAATTTTTTAAACCTCCAAAAAAATTACTCATATCACCTTAACGCCCTAAAATTCATTTTAGATTCATTAAACCTAATTAATCCTCCTCAAAAACCTCAATTTCTATATTTTTTCTGGAAAATTGAAAGAAAAAGAAATTTTTTTTAGGCTTAAAAAATGTTGAAAATAGAGTGGGAGGATTGGAAGACAGACAGGGAACATCTCCGCGTGACTAAGTAAGATATTAATTGATTTTTTTGCCACTAATAGATTTGCCTCGCAGGTTTGTCACGTATTAGAGACCTCGCCTCGTCCGCAGAGGCACTTTGGAATTAATTTCTGCCGATGGAATTAGTCGAAGCAAAAAAAAAACAAACTAGAGCTGTGTCTACACGTAGGCCGAAGGATACTTTCTAATGTCTGGCATCCGGGCGGCTTGCGAGAACGTCCTAACGACGCGTTTAAGGAGCAGAAACGCTTCGCCTCAATAACGGAGGCAACTGTCAATTATCGTGTCCATCAACGTCGAAAAATTCAATCAAGCCGAGTCGCTTATATTTATCTACGCGCAGGGGGTCAATATTCCGGCCACCACCGATATCGGTAATTGGATAATCATTATATAGAGCAAAAAATCAATTGAGAGAACAATCAGCTGAATTAATCTGCACTTGATCATTTATCTGACCGTATATTTCACCGCTGAGGGTATTTTTGGCTTCTGAATCAACTTTTAATTGATATTAATGCATTGAATAAATAAATAAATAAATAATTTTTTTTTTAATTCACCTTCCAATTAAGAGTCACACTCGAGAGTAAATGAAA
This sequence comes from Macrocentrus cingulum, assembly GCA_002156465.1. Classification (NCBI taxonomy): domain Eukaryota; kingdom Metazoa; phylum Arthropoda; class Insecta; order Hymenoptera; family Braconidae; genus Macrocentrus; species Macrocentrus cingulum. Next base: position 7,235 of record MVJL01002881.1, on the reverse strand, counting down.
TCACGACATTGAGTAACTGTGCAGCCCCAAGGGTCGGAAAAAATACGACTTCAGTGCTAGTATGTTCCGTTAATGGTGGAATTCACACCTCAGGTGAAATGGCACTCTAATGATACTCGAAATGGTCGTCAGTTCTTGGAAATTACGATAAAAAATTTTTTTTCGTTTAAAAAGTGAGAGTAAATAGGAAAAAATTTAAATTTAGTCCCAGGAGTAGAAATTCCGGGTGATAACAATATTTTTATTTTATTTATTAGATTTTATTTGTTTAAATAAAGAAAAATCGTTTTTTTGAGGAATTTTCGACGTTTTTTTTTTAATAAGTCAAAATATTTTTGGGATTTAGGCGTTGGATTTATGTATATATATAACCAAACTTTTAGGTAATTGTATTATCTTCAAAATGGGCCGTTGATAGCCGATAAAACCCGAATATTTCCGAACATATCGCGTGGAGAGACGTTGTGTCTCTCCGCGCGATATCTCGGTAACTACTTGAGCTACAATAACCGCAGGGTGGTCATTTTGTAGGGAATTTGATTATCTTTTAATTATCTAATAACTATTTTTCTCGAATTCCGCCCAGTTCAACCGATACAAGCGAAAAACGTGGGTGCAGAGATAAATATTTCCATTTTGAGAGATGTGACGTTAATAAGTGAGCGGAAAAAATTTTTTTTAATTATTTAAATATTATAAACATTTGTTTATAAGATATTTCAAGCCTTTAAACATTTATTTTGTTGAAAAAACTAATTATATCATGATGTGTCAAATTGTTAATTAATGTCAAGAATACTAAATATAAGTAAATCAAATTTCAACGGAGAACAAACTCGATTTTTCTGTTTTTTTTCGCAATAAGAATCGAAAAATTTTCATGATTCATCGGTCAAAGATACGTATATACATAAATCAACTTTTATGTAATTAAAATACCTCAAAAATGAGCCATTACTAATCCCTGTAACTGGCAAATTTCAATAATTATGGAAAAAAATTAGATGATGTATATATTTCAGGAATTTTTAAACACGATTGGAAAAACAATTGTTTTGGCTGGTGGAACTATTAATTAGGCGGATTAATTTGATAGACATTGCATCACGGCGCTAATGGACCCGGACGAAAACCAGTTTCTTGGACGCTCGCCTTATTTATTGTGCGCACGATGAGGGCCCGAGGGTGCGAGAAGCACGGCACACGGTGTATAAAAATAAATCACGAGAGATTCACTCAGAGAAATCGATTGCCTGTGTTATGTTAATCAGTTCCGCAATTTTACATTAGTAACATGGACATTAAAGATTAATATACTGTACACATATATTACTACTATTGTTATTGTTACTCAAGATTAAATTTTTGCTTCAGTTTCTTGAAAAAATTTTGTTTTATTCAGTAAATCAGCTCTGACAGATACTTTAGCTGCTGCGGCCATTATATTCGCAGGGGATCCAATAACGCGGCGATGAAAACTTCGGAATAGCGAGGGTGTGTACCAAGGTGTGTTTACCACATGAAAGAATTCGCGCACTCCGCACCGGCCATAGAATTCTACAGAGAGGTGTATCCCGGTGATCGTGATGCAATAGTGAATGTGTAACGGATGTCAGCGAGTAAGTAAAAAATCTAGACATCCCTTTGGAGTCTCATTTAGGCTCAATCATCAACAAAAATTTCATTTTTTATCGATTTCAGCGACGCTAGGGGGTTGTAAATTTTTTGGGTGCTTTTTTAGACCCTAAGGTAACTACAAAAATAGTTTCATAGCAAAACAAAGGCCTAAACAATATATTAAATAATTATTTTTTGGAAAATTTCGCAATTTTTTTATTTATGGGGTTGCCAATGGTTTTTAAATCGATGTTAGGGGGTCGCAAATTTTTTGTGGTATTTTTGAGACTCTAAAGTGACTCCAAAAAAAGTTTTATGGCAAAGCAAAGCTTTAAATGATATTTTCCGTAATTATTTCTTGAAAAATCTCAGGATTTTTTATTTAAAAGGTGGTTAATGGTGCTTAAAATGATGTTAGGGGGTTGAATATTTTTTTTGGGTGTTTTTTAGATCCTAAGATTACTCATATTTGAACATATGTAATATAAAAATATTCATCAATAATAATAATTTTTTTATAAAATTATTCACAAATTCAATTGTAAACGGTTTTTTTTTTAATATCTCCAAGATTTTCATAAATTTTTTTGGTTTTTTTGCCGATAACTCGGTAAATAATCAAGATAATGAAAAACATTAAATAAACAAAAAAAAAGGAAATAAAATTTCTTATAAAAAATATTGAATGAATTTTTTTTTATAATTCGTGTTATTAATGAGATATTTTAAAAAATTAGTATTTTTAAAAATCAGTTTTATCTGAAAAACTAAAGGATTCATGAAAAAGTTTAATTAATATTTTTTATAGGAAATTTAATTCTCAATGAATTTTTTCTCTTGATATTTTTTGATATTTTGCGTAGTTTGCGATTTATCAGCAAAAAATGAAACAAAACTACGAAAGAATAAGTACAGAAAATTTCAAATATACGAAAGTCAAAAACGTATATAATATATATGTATCGAAGAATAAAAAGTTGTTGAGTGCATTTAAAGTGCAAGTTCCGTGTCCTGTCTCCGCAGATAATTGTCAAATAAAAATAGTATTACGAGCAAAAAAGTGCGACGATGAACGGATGGTTTTGCGAAAGGCCAGCAAGATAATTTTTAAAAAGTGAGAGTCGTTATGGCGCCCGAGTCGATGGCGATGTTTTTGCCCTGGCAAATTGCGGGACGAGAGCAAACGCAACTCCACCCGTGGCACCACGCGCGCGTGGTATTCAGGGTAGAAAGTATATCCCAGAGCTAATTTTGACGTCTGCCTGTCAATCTCGATATCAAAGTCGACAAATACATCTACCGCATTATAATCTCAATAAAAAATATTTATAAATAAGTAAAAATACTTTTGGATAACTCTTGAGAGATTAATTGATTTCTTTCTATCGCATTCCTTCGCAATCGTCACGTTCAGATAGCTAATTACATGTTGCAACTATCCGGTGGCTCTTTTGTTATTCCACCACGACAAATCGAAAGTTTCATTCATCAGTGACGACGTGTCGACACTACTTTTATATAATCACCATCAGAAATTAGTTTTTTTTTTTAAATTAATAAATCAACTTAACCATCTCAACCTTTGAGCCGATGAAAAAAAAAAATTTTTTCCCCCCATTTTTCACGAAAAATATCCTTCTGACAGAAAAAAGTTTCATACAAAAGTTATTCATTTTTAAATTATTTACAAAAAAGGTCTCTACACTTTTTTCAGAAAATCCAATAGTTTAGCTTGTAACCAGCCTTAGAGTTCTGTAATACTATATTCGCAGGCTGTCAAAATACTCGAGGGCTATTAAGCTTGTTATCAGCTACAATAATTAGTTTATCGAAAAAAGTCTTTGAACCTTTTTTATAGATAATTAAAAACCGAACAATTTTTATTCGAAACTTTTTTCTCTCCGAGCAATATTTATTGCAAAAAATAAAAAAAAAATTTCTCAGAGACACTATTTTTTTAAACATTCAAAAAAACAGTTTAAAATGTTAATTGTAGGCCGTTGGTACCCCGGAAATATTGCGGTCGAGTTTGAAGACTCTTGATGAGACTACAAAAAAAAATATTTACATTTCACGAGGCTGCCAATGGCAGGAAAAAAAGACTACGATCGTTGAACGTCAGTCATGGATGTGAACAACTTTTTCAACACGTTTCTCGTGATGTTTACACTCGATAATCCCCATCAATCTCTATCTAAAACCGAGATAGCCATTGGAAAATATTCAAGCTACTTTTGCAATCATAAAACCGTATTTCTCGGTAGGAGCGTAAAATGATTATTTATTTATCACAAAATAATGAACACCGGTGTGTTTCTCGGTGCCGCTGATATTCATTCAGAGTTATGGCACGTTGCTCAAGCCACAGCGGGTAAAAAGAGATCGATAAGACGATAATGATCACATGGGCGTGATGCAGAGGCTAAAATCTCAGCCGTATTATTCTCGTCGATAATGCTCGCTGTTTTGTATCGATAATTGCATCGAACTACGTCTATCTCCATCAGTTTATCTGCATCAATTTGAAAATGGCCTCGTTCTCTGAGTGGAAAAAATATGATTTCGACAGAAAAAGAAAACAATTTTCTTGAATTTATCAATCAAAATATTGAGGTCAAGTTTAGTAAATTCGGTTTTTATCACAGAATATGGTCATTAAGTGACCTAAAAAATAATTACAGTAGCATAAAATTTTCTGAGCTCGAAAAAAAAAATAATTGAAATTTTTATTAGCGACATGTCCTTTAGGTGACATCTACAGAATATATTCTAGTTTATAAAAAAAAATTTTTCGAGATTAAGAACCGCTATACTGACGGCTAACTACTCGAAAAAATCGCACTTCCATTTCTAACGTTGAAAAAAAAATCATAAAAAGTTTTTTCAAATCAAAAATTTAAAAATAAATTCGTCGAAAATATTAAAATCTATATTTTAGTCAATAATAAAGAAGAAAAATTAACTATTATAAAAGCTAACATCTTGAAAAGATATAATTTTATCTGCAAAATATTTTCTCCCGAGCCGATCATCAGTCGTAAAATAATTGATGGCACAAAATAACATACTTATCCGTGTATTATCCACTAAAAACAATGTATATGCACATAGATAAAAATATCATTCATTGAATTTCAATAAAATCCTCTGTGTATTGAAGGATAATAGCTGATAATAATGTTTTACGGTTGGTTAATAACAGTTGAGAGATGCCTACAAAAGTTTGACAGAGAAAATAATTTTTTTCAACCTACAAAACTTAGAAAAAAAAAAAACAAATAGCAAAAATACTCGACGACAAACTATATATAATCGTGCATTGACTTTATGACTTGTAGTTCGCTTACTTAAAAACAATTACCGCTCATTTTCCGCCGTGGGACACATAAAACTCGAGGAAAATTGGACAAAGCGCCAGGAGTGCAGGTTTTTTAAGTGCAACTGTGTTGAAGGGTGTGTTGCAAACACCCTGTAGCATACTAATAGTCGATTGTAGATCGTTATCCTCCCGGAACAGCCATTGCTCACGCCAGTGGCCACATAAAATCGCTCGGATTTTCATGCTTCTCGTATTACATCGCTACACGTCATTCCGAGCTATTTCGCAAGGCTATAATATTAATCGAAAAAAATTAATCTGATAATTATCAGAGTGATGATGAGTCCATCAGATGGATATTCATCGTCTAATACCGCTGTTAACATCGCGATCAATCATCGGAGATGATTAATTTCGCCGCTTTATCGTGCTGGAGATTAAATTGGGCCAGGAATTACATTATTATGGTGATAAACACTCTTTCACTCGTGAGATAAATTATGAGCGGACCCCATCGGTCATAAGAATTTATAGATGAGTCGAAATCAACGCCCAGAGAAGAGGTTTATGAGGTACCATCGCTTTTGAACGCGATCGAGAAATTGCGCAATTCGCGCTTTGAGTGAATGAGAAATTTTAAACCGAGATATTCGGGTTACAAGAATTATCAATAGCTCATTTCAAAGATAATCTAATAATCTAAAAGTTTATTTATATATCTATGCATCTTTTACCCCGGGATTAGGGAAATCTTTTCGACTTTTGCTATTGCAGACGGAAGTAGATATCCAAAAGAAATCTACTTCCATTTCGGCTGCCGAATAGCAGTTTTTATACGCAGCTGAATACGCTAGGCACCTCCTTTCAATCGGGCGAGGTCGTCCTGAGGAGACAGCACACTGAAATCGTCATTTTTGGTAAATTTCGACCTTCTGACGTGCCTTTCAATCGGAAGATATTGATAAATTTTGATTTTCTTTACGCCATTGGATGTATTTTTGCCTCCTCAATACGCTACGCACATCCTTTCAATCGGGCGAAGTCATCCAAAGGAAGAAAACACAAAGAAACAGTCATTTTTGGTGGATTTTGACCTTTCCAGATGCCTTTCAATGGGTCATCCTTTCAATCGGGCGAAGTCATCCAAAGGAAGAAAACACAAAGAAACAGTCATTTTTGGTGGATTTTGACCTTTCCAGATGCCTTTCAATGGGAAAATATTGATAAATTTTGATTCTCTATACGCCATTGGATGTATTTTTGCCTCCTCAATACGCTACGCAGATCCTTTCAATCGGGCCAAGTCATCCAAAGGGAGAAAACACAAAGAAACAGTCATTTTTGGTGTATTTTTGCCTCCTCAATACGCTACGCAGATCCTTTCAATCGGGCCAAGTCATCCAAAGGGAGAAAACACAAAGAAACAGTCATTTTTGGTGAATTTTGACCTTTCCAGATGCCTTTCAATGGGAAGATATTGATAAATTTTGATTCTCCATACGCCATTGGATTTATTTTTGCCTCCTCAATACGCTAAGCACATCCTTTCAATCGGGCGAGGTCGTCCAGAGGAGACAGCACAAGGAAATCGTCATTTTTGGTGAATTTCGACCTTCTGACGTGCCTTTCAATGGGAAGATACTGATAAATTACTATTTTTTATACGCTATTAGATGTATTTTTGCCTCCTCAATACGCTACGCACATCCTTTCAATCGGGCGAGGTCGTCCTTCATTTTTGGTGAATTTCGACCTTCTGACGTGCCTTTCAATGGGAAGATACTGATAAATTACTATTTTTTATACGCTATTGGATGTATTTTTGCCTCCTCAATACGCTACGCACATCCTTACAATCGGGCGAGGTCGTCCAGAAGAGACAGCACAATGAAATCGTCATTTTTGGTGAATTTCGACCTTCTGACGTGCCTTTCAATGGGAAGATACTGATAAATTACTATTTTTTATACGCTATTGGATGTATTTTTGCCTCCTCAATACGCTACGCACATCCTTTCAATCGGGCGAGGTCGTCCAGAAGAGACAGCACAATGAAATCGTCATTTTTGGTGAATTTCGACCTTCTGACGGGCCTTTCAATGGGAAGATATTGATAAATTTTGATTCTCCATACGATATTGGATGTATTCTTGCCTCCTCAATACGCTACGCACATCCTTTCAATCGGGCGAGGTCGTCCAGAAAAGACAGCACAATGAAATCGTCATTTTTGGTGAATTTCGACCTTCTGACGGGCCTTTCAATGGGAAGATATTGATAAATTTTGATTCTCCATACG
>MVJL01002868.1:0-18417 GCA_002156465.1 Macrocentrus cingulum | reverse complement strand
GATTATTAGCAGAGTACAAGAGGGCGAAAGCCGTCGATCAACGCGAGATCGACGCATTGCGACCACGGTGAGTAATTCTGTCCCCGGGAATTTCTTGCCGCGCGTCACAATATGGTCAGATGACGATCAGTTGAACTTAATGATTGATAAATAATTGTAAGTGATACCGAGTATATATTTCGAAAGCTCCGATGGTCCATTACAATGTGTATCGTTAAGTTTTTTTTTCTTCATCTTTTACTACAAGTCATTATTTACTTTAACTCTTTAACTTTTTTCATTACTCATTACAAATTATTGTATTTGAGAATATCTATACGACATGTATCTTCGTAATTCTTTTGTAATATCTTTGATGGCTGATGAAGATTATGTGATGGGAAAATAATCTGAAAATGGCTAACCCATAAAAATTTTTGTGTTTTATTATTCAAAAAATTTATTTATATAGGGAAAATTGACGTCAACTTTGTGTAAATTTAAATGAAATTTTTAGTGAATTCTATATTTGACAAGTGATTTTATCGTAAAAAACATAATTTTGCTCCGAAATTAACCTTGTTATAAAGTAAATAACCTGTCAATAAAACGTCAGTTTTTCGTCAATAATGATATTTAATGAACGTGGTTCTACCAGAAATGATAAGCGAATTTTTCGTCAGTTTTTTGGTTCAATTCTGTTAACAACCGCTGTCGGAGAGCACTGCAGGGCCTGCTTTTACCCTCCGAGCTGGCCCCACTTCTCCACTGCTCTCCCGAGTGGTGCGTGGGAGGGGATGTTGCCCCTGCCAACGGTGCAAAGAGTAGCCCCGGGACGGGGGCATTAGACTACTAGGGACCTACGGGCAACGTTGTATTTGTAGAGCGCGAAAATAAAACCCTTCGAAAGATAACGAGTTGTGACTTTTTACAGTTCCTATGATTCTATCGTAAAAAATGAGTAAAGTAGTGCTAACGCGTAAAAAATTGTCTTAAAAATTGATGTACATATAATCGCATATCTACGTCATAAATTCGTCAATATACGTTTACTTTTGTGATCGTTTTTTTACGTTGATTTACGTTTTTGCCGTCAAGTAGGTCCGCTAGGGCATCCATTTTAGATTAGTAACTTAATTTCTTCATTCATAGCTTGTACTCGAAGATGGAACCCAAGTTTCTGAAGACAAAATTTCCCTCGATTTACCAACTTCTGGGTATCAAGGACCACCGAATTTATGGATTATACCAGCTGATGAAGAGTGGCAACCATTTTCTACGATTGAAAAAACAGCTGCAAATATTAATGCAGGGCCCACAGCAAATAAGTCTGTGCTATTAGCAGAAATAAGCAAAGATTTACACCGAGTTCTTGTTCCACCATCTCAGCTCCGGATGGTTTTGCTGCAGGCAGAAGCATACGGCTCATTTCCAATGCCAGAAGAGATGTCGAGTGTAATATCTGCACGTCCAGCAGTCCATAATGCTACTAAAGCTGGACCAGCGGCATAACCAAGCACATCAGCGCGGGGACTGACTTCGCCCCAGTACCAGGGCCTGTGGACTCCGCACACACGACAAATTTGCCACGAACTAGTTAAAAAAAAAAAAAAACAATTTGGTTCCTTTTTTATAAAATCGATTTCCACGTGGTATTATCAATGCATGTGAGGCAAACGCACGTGCTAAAGATTGTAACCTTCGACCGATGATAGTTGTGATCGCAGATTATTTGATAGACGGATAGCATGATACTACCCGTGGTACCTGTGGACAATACGCAGATTCACTGTGTGAAGTGATACACTTAAAAATTGAATATATTTCAAAAAAAGCAGATGCTCCGAGAAAATGTCACTTCGTTTGGAATCTGCTGAGTAAAACGATCTCCGTATTCGTAAGAAGATAAAACAAAAGCGTTCTGCGGAAATTGACGAGTATAAGTGTGTCAAATGGGAGCCAGCGTTGCCTCCAACGACATGCGGAAACTCATTAAGGAAGCAGATCACAGTGCATCGACGCTCGAAATAAGTACATCTTATCACAACGATCATCTCGCTCGTAACGCAATATTTGCTAGAAAATATAGATCTTCTATATAAAATTGTCAATGTGAGCATGACCGAGACATTTATGACTCATCATTCATTATTTCGTTTTTATTATCATTTATTCGTTATTATTTTGTTTACATCTATTATTGTCTTATACAAAATTTGTGTGTTTAGTTTGTATACATTTTTCAGAATTTTTTTAAGTAAAATATTTATCTATTGATACAATATATTTCTAAAGAATAAATCTACATATAAATCTAATTTCAATCTGTTTCCCGACAATTCGCAAGTTTTAAAGCATATATTTTTTCGTTTGTTAAAATGAAAAATGCAGGTTTTGAAACGGCGGTTATTGCGAGGAATCTTATACCATTTGTTGACGATACAATACGAATATGTTTCGTGTTAAATGCACATCTCTCATTTTGCATGCATTCCATGAAAATGCAATATTTTGATTCATTATTTTCATTATTCAATGATTGATTTATAATTCCGAATGTTCGATTACCGTCAAGTATAATTGAGTCACAATGCTTGAAATCATTTCGATCATTGGATGTAAATATCACTCCATGCAATACTATTTCTACACATGTTACAATTTGCATTGACTCGTAGCCGGCAGTCTGTAATGCCCGATGTTCTTCCACAGTGCTTGGTCGTGATGTTGCCTTTCCGCGGCCAAATTTTTGTGATCGATATTTTCGTTACGAATTCCTAACATTGTCCGAATCAAATTGCATGTTTCCACAGAGATAGATGGATCCAGAAGAGAGTTTATTACGAAATACTGCATTAGGAAGCGAGTTACGATTCGATCACATCAGGCATTTGGGCTGCTTACATTATCAATTATCTTTTTTGTTCCATGACTCAAACGGGAACGCCGAATGTGTCCAAATTAGGCCCCAAAAACGAACATTCTGAGTCAAATGAGTCATTAGATGTATATTCGCGGTCATATTAGCTTGTCCGAAATACCGCTCTAAAAGTGTAACATATTGACATATTTAAATTATGAATAGCTTCCGACAAAAGAGCAAAATAGTTGACGAATTTCTTATCTAAGATACCTTGAAGACAAACAGGACCGTAATCTAGCCAATTTCGCCATTCAGACTCTTCCCACGAGCTGTACAAATTGCTCGAAGATGGTGTTCGAGATCGTCGCGATAGAGGCTTTATTGAAGATAAGCAGTTATGAATAATTCTACGGCTGTTTGGACTACTGATATAGTACGCAGCAGTCGTAGATTCCAACATCAACCGTGTATGCTGCCTGGTTGCACCCAAAAAAGTACTCTGCATCAATTCTACTATTATTCCTTTACAAATGTTGAGCTTGGGTAAAGCAATCAGCGTTTGCCCTGAAACCCATCTAAACTTGACCACTGTCTGTTGCTTTTACCATATCAGCTCATACTTCAGCATTTTCTCGTAAACGTTTGAAACAGTAATGTAAAGGGTAGACTCTCTTTCCAGGCCCAAGATGATCACCTTCGGCATAACAGTATAAGCAGCTACATTTCCCATGAAATTGTTTCATTCGAGTTACCAATGCCCGGGCTGGCGAATCAAAACTGCCTGCGATAATAATAAACTTCGAAGTTACTTCAGTGGTTGGCGAAAGTTTCCATTCAATTCCAGTGCAGTATATTTCTTGCATCTCATCAATAAATGGTCGCAATAAGTCATTTGTATTAGGATGACAACCATCGACGTAAATCGATACCAAAATCACATACTTTTCTTGCATGTGAGGGGGAAGTTTATCAATCTGAGCGTATACTGGCCATGCGCGGGCGTCACCGGGAGAACTTGTTACTTGACATTCATCGGTGTTGATAGTCAAAGCAAAATTACATGGGTTATCCAAAAATTTCCAGCTGACGATAATGTGCGATACTCACTTCCGTCATACATATCTTCCAATGCATCGTTATCTTTTTTTATTCGTCCACATTTGTATTGTATTGACCAACTAGAATTGGGCATGCTCAATAATTGTTGAATTTGCGAAGTAACACTTACATATAGATATGAGCCTAAATATAATATAATCTTGGCTCACCATCTGGACCACATTTTTTACAGGGACATTGCTTTCCAATTTGTTTGTTACCATTGACTTGATCCCTAAGTAACCTCGACTTCTTTCTAGTAGAAATGGGGCGTAATACTTGATTCATCAGTCTAGAGCTTTCCAAAATCCTGCTTTTGTTGTGGGTAAACAATTGTCGTAATGTGACTTCTTAATTCATCGTAATATGTCCAAAGTGCTTTCATAACTATGGTGATGTCGAAGCGATATCACCACAGTGGAAAGTAAGTGATCTTTTTCAGTCATACGATGTTTTGCCACCACGGGCATACCCGACGGCATTTTATTATAATCGAATAGTTGATTATAATGTTTTTTTGGACCTATTACCATGCATTTCCATCGAAATCATGATTCATCATGCTTCCATTCTGGTCCCTGCGTAGATCTCTAGAGTAATCATCACCAGAATCTCTTCCGACAATGTAATAAACTCATTGCCGGTGGAATTCATCGGTGGATTTATGTCATCGAATGTTATTGAGTTATCATCATTATCGCTTATTGTATCTTCGTCAACCATCCTTTGTGGAAACATTTTTTTATTACATGACGCTGATGACGACGGCTGAAAGAATATGGCAGTTAAGCATTTGTAAGATAAATGGACAATCATAGACTAGTTTTGAATTAATATATCTGTGATTCGAAAAAACTGGAAGGGATGGCTGGAGCTTGCTCATAATGAGTAAAAACTTTGGTGAATAATTTCAATTTTTTAGCATTTTGCTTATAAATGGCAGTGCGTGATTGACTTTTTCGTCTTGTTGTGTTCATAATTACAGTTCCTGCAAAATAAAATTATTCGTTGGATTGCTTAGCTGTTTTCTATTTACAGCATTATAGAAAATATAAACAGAGAATTTCTTATAAATTGTCAATGTCTTACATCACGAAACCAGCTGATTGCGCAAAATTATTGTTTCTAATATAATCTTTGATTGTTTTAAACTCTGATCAATCGATTGTTGGTCAATGCGCGAGAGAGACATACATGTATATATTGTGACGTGGCAGAGGCCTCGTCGTACACAATTGTGACGATTTATGCATCACATATTCAATTATTGATTTTTATGTGCTCGCGTGGTCAGCCGACAAGTTTTCAAAATATTTATTGTTTATTTCAAAAACTCTTGAGGTTTGTAGAAAACATAAAATACCGTATGTAATAACGTCATTGCCGATCTGCGCCTATTTGAACCACGTACCCGCGACCAAGATAAGGATTTACTATGATTCGGGAGGCTATTCAACTGTAAAAGGATCCAGGGTGGAGTCTCACAGGACGTGCCTCGGGCACGTCCTGTGGCTCAAATAACCAGCCAGGACAATTAGAAAATGCAAGAAGGAGCCAGGAGATGTTGGGACCAATTTGAGCTTCCGCGGGAGACAAGATGGCGCTTGGAGAGAGATGAAACGACCTGTTGCTGCGTTTTCGCTTGCCAGCGCTCACTGCAGCACTGTCAGCGATTTGTCCGGCATGTCACGTGACGAGTGAGCGGCCGGTGGCACCTGCAGCCGTGTGCGTATGGACGGCATTCTGTTGGCTGACACCGCGTGGTGCACAATCTCTCACCGTGTGAGAGAATTTTCATGAGAGCTATTCGTGTGAAATTTTGAAGGAAATACGAGATTCGAGTCCACCCGTGGCTACTTCCATTCTCACCCCGGACGTCCTGATTGTTGGAGAGAAGGTTTTGCATTTTTGGCGACGTTAGGAAGCGAGGTACGTGGCCAATTTATTGCGAGGCTGGGCAAGTTTTCGGTTGTGTAACGTAAATCGCCGATAGAGTCATTTTCGAGTGTTTATTGCTGAAACAAAGGATTTACCTGCTTCTCAGGGCCCTGACAATAATTAAATTGTTATAATTTGGTCAGTTTTATACGCGAACGACGTTCCTGGCCGCTTTGTGTGTGTGTGAGAGAGTTTCGAGTGGATTGGTGTGCGTGGCGCTTCTCGCCGCGAGAGTAAGACTAGAATACTTTTTGTTTATTTTTATCGAGTCATTAATGATTATACTCTAGTTTGATACATTTTTTCCGTTGGTTATTTTTCTGTGTTGAAAACCGTTTGAATTTTTATACAAGAATTTCCGAGCGCCGATCCGGCGCAACTTTTACTATTGGTTTGCTTTTCTTCTCCTTTCATTAAATTGTAAATAAATAAATGAGGTTCCGGACTAACAAACTTTGCCGCATGGCGGCTTGGAGCAGCACCTCCGATTGACTTTTTTCGCGGGACCATTTAAATACGTAAACATTACTAAAGATTCAACTATCTTATGAATAAATGGTAACGCCAACACTGCAGTTAACTGCTGGATAAAGATTATTCACAATTGAAAATAAAATAGTGAAAATGGTGATAGTCCAGTCAAAAAGGGGCCCTTGAGTACATTTTGGGCTTACAGCGGGAAAATTGGCCCTGTAGGTTTTTTTTGGATTCTAAATCGAATGGTGTAGGTCCCCTGCGTGGGAAATTACGGCAACATTTTCAAAATCTATTTTTTTTGTCGAAAACGCGATTTTTATCGAAACTAATGGCTTTACGCAAAAACGCGTCAAACGAGAAACGTGCGATATGAAAACACACAAAACTTGTTCGAAGCATTTTTTCGTAAAATAATTCCCTGATTTTATATGATTTTTTATTCTCTCCGAGTGGTGGGAGACCGACTGCCGCCGAAGGCAAAGTTTTATCTCTCTCATACTCACACAGAACTCTACTTGAAGTAGCGTCGAGCGAAGGGAGTGCCGTACCTGTAGCGAGAGTGGTAGGGGGAGCGCAATCCCCCACCGCTCGCGACTAGATCTAGTTTTTAAAAAATCATATAAAATCAGGGAATGACTGTACGAAAAAATGCTTCGAACAAGTTTGTTGTGTTTTTGTTTGGCGCACATTTTTTGTTCGACGCATTTTTGTAAAGCCATTAGTTACGATAAAAATAGCGTTTTTGACAAAAAACGCAAAAAATAACCACAGAAATTCCTACCGCTCCTGCAAATCCTATTTTTCTTTTTCAACGAAGCTCCACGTTTTTCAACTCATCTTTGAGTTGTTTTATATTCCACTTTGTGTACTTGAATTGTGGCATGATTATTTGTCTACAAATGCAAGTACAAATTCTCCCGGCTTATTAGACAAGCTATTGTGGCGCGCTTTGCGCTCAGCTTGCCAAGTCCGGAACCCCATTGATTAGTTAACGATTTTTATACGCGGGTATTCATTTTTTTCTCGGCGCCCGAGAAAAGGTAATCTTTCAGGTTCGAGGAGTGAAAAGCCGTCGGAAACACGTCGTCCGACGCCCTGTGGACCGCAGCCGTCAGACTCTCCCCGTGTTCGAGGGTTGCGGCGTCACAATATATGAGAGACATACGCAGGTTTAGGTTTCGTCCGCGGCGGCGCTTGCGTGCAGTTGTTGTATACTGACGAGGGGAGGGTCCCAAACATGGAATCGCGTTTGGGACCTCCTTTTGCGGAGATGCAGGCCTGACTCTCAAGAGTAAAACCCTGCAGCAGTTCACCCTGGAGGGCTTTCATTTAGGATAAATTTGCGCTCGAAAATCCACCGGTGAACTTATATACCCTAACGATTTTACCGCATCAAGCGCCGTGCCGTAGCCCAGCAGTTAACGCGCTTGTCTGTGGAATCCGGCGTTTTGCGTTCAAGCCCCCTGCGGACATATTTTTTTTTTTTTTCTATCATTGAAACAATTTTTTAAAACTATTATCTGTATTTATGGTAAACTACTTAGGAAACATGTCCTGAAGATTGTCTCCACTCCCCGTTGATTTTAACCAAGCAACGATTTTTAAGAGACTCTTGATAACAGTGCCTGCGTCTACTCCCTTCAATGCGGTCAACTTGATTGTTCTACTTCCGACGTACAGATTGTAGGGTTCTCGTCTCCGCTCTAACCCACTCAGGGACTCTGGCATTTTGTACTCTGGATTAATAATGAGAGAGTGATCAACATGCCAACTGGGCAGGTCCTTAGAAAAGATGATTTGCTCAGAAGGTGGGAGGGTGAATGATCCTGTCATTAATTGACATCCAAACCCATGGGTGATAGATGACAAGAAGAGCCGTGCAGAGAACACACAATCCTGGGATAGAGCATTCCTAACACAAAATCTCTCAAATGCAATGGGATCATGAGACACCAGTTGAGAGATGAAGCCATCATAAGCCGGGCACGTTGACCGGATCCGAATGTTTGCAATGTCCAACTTATTTACCTTCACCTCGAAGTTAAACTCTTCCATATCAAGCCATGCAAAATTGACAAGGCGAACAATAGAAGAGATCCGGTTGAACTGTCCCAGGAAGGCTATCATTGACCCAATGTGGGGGCATTGGAACATTGTGTGCACCAATGGTAGATTTAGAGGTCTCACTTTTAGAAGCTACTCAGCTAGAGCGGTTTGGTCTGTCTTCCTGCAACCCTGAAACATTTGCTGTAACTGCTAGTTAGCCACGTGTTCTGGAGCAGTCAAGAAATCCTCCACAGTATCTTTTAAAAGAGCCTCGGGCAATCTGGGTCTAAAAATTTTCCGAGAGGAGGGCTCCATAACCAGTTGCAAATAGCTTTCAGGTGTGACGGGTGCGTCGGGAGTCCGGAAAAAAATGGCCCCCGTGATCAGGGTTCTAAAGTCAGGTAGGAGGGCTCCATAACCAGTTGCAAATAGCTTTCAGGTGTGACGGGTGCGTCGGGAGTCCGGAAAAAAATGGCCCCCGTGATCAGGGTTCTAAAGTCAGGATGTCTCCTATATGCGTCTTAGTAGAGCTAGTGATTCGAATAAGACATCTTGATGACCTACATATAGGAAGCCAGTCAACTGGATAAATGGAAGATACCCAAATCTGTGTTCAGAAGACTCAACATAGCTTGTGATTCGAATAAGACATCTTGATGACCTACATATAGGAAGCCAGTCAACTGGATAAATGGAAGATACCCAAATCTGTGTTCAGAAGACTCAACATAGCTAGCTTCTTGCTATCCCTAGGGGTCCAATCGGGGTGAGTGAGGAGACTCCAAAAGACCTCAGCATAGGAGAAGATAGGGCCGATCAGAGGGTCGACTTGTTGCTTAGTTAAGCTCATACTCCTATCCGATGTCTTCTGTCCCTGAGAAAGCCCTTCTACTTAGCTTGATCCCTCCTGGAACTTGTCCACCCTGATAGTAGTATTTCCTTTGATAACAGAACAGGTTAGAAGACACCCATGTCTCGTCCTGCTTGAGAGCCAATCCAATTACGTAGAAAGCATCAGCTAGACACCTCGATTCTTTGGATCTTGCTTGGCAAAGTTCAGTCTCTGTTTCAAGAACAGAACTTTCTTGTCTCCTGATCCAATCAATCGGTGCTCATAGTCTCGTTGATGCATGACACTCCTGATTAGGATGATGGTCATCAAGGTTCAGAACTTTCCCTTATTACCTTTCATATGGTTATTTTAAGAGGTAAAAGCACCAGGGTAGCCAGGCGGAGTGAATTTGTTCGCAGAAACTAGATAGCTGTCTGTAAAAATGGATATCATGTACTTGTAGTGGTGCACACCCAAGAGTGTCACCAGGGTAGCCAGGCGGAGTGAATTTGTTCGCAGAAACTAGATAGCTGTCTGTAAAAATGGATATCATGTACTTGTAGTGGTGCACACCCAAGAGTGACCCAATGATCTCAGCAAAATCAGCCTGACCCATGTTTCATCAGGACTCGCTTTGAGATTGGACAGAATGTCAACCCTCTTCTCTAGCTCTGACACTGAGATTGTCATTGATTGCTGATTGAAGAGAGGGAGTATGCACTCTCCGATATTTTTATCACATGTGGAAGCCATCATTCTGCATTCAAAGGTCAGTATAGAAAAGACCCTAGTATCTTTTTTCAGCTCCTTTTCTTTTGCCATTAATTGAATGACTGCCCACATCTCTGATATCCTTCCCTCTTTCTCCACTCTTTCAAAATACTTTTTCACATCCACTGTTTGACGAGAAAGTACCTCTAAGATCAGTCTAGTGTTCTCTCTAGTTTCTCTAGATCAGTCTAGTGTTCTCTCTAGGCCTGTTGAGCATCATCACTCGTAATGCATTAATGGTGTACAACCGGAGGTGATAACTTCTTGAGGGGGGGGGGGATTATGGGGATTATAGCTTTGTCATCAATAAGACCACTCCCTTGGGGAAAGTAATTAAAAGTATGATTCTTCTGGAATTCCACTTTTGCCCATTCCTGGTTTGGTATCTTCAGGCACCCCCTAATGGAAACTGGATTCCCATGTCTCCACAATGCTTTCAACCTGGGGGATAGCCTCCAGTTCTTGTGAATTAGGGGCAGCTTCCTAAAGAAAGCTGCTGTTCAGCTCACTAAAGACTATCAGTCCAAATTCATGATCATTGGAGGTAGGGTCCACGATGCGCAGGCTCAAGCCCACAAACAATGCTTCTAGACTCTTGGACAGTTTGATGACTATGTTTCCACAGTTATCATAACACTCTTCCAGGAGTCTGTAAATGTCCCAGGAAAGCTCAAGGGTCTCTAGCCCTTTTCTCCCTGGTAGCTGAGCAGCACATTTCATGTACGTAACCAGGAGAATCTGGCTTCTATATTGTCTAACTCTTCCACTAGCATCTGATACGTGACCAGTCTTTCCACCCGGGTAGTTGGTGATCAGCATCAAAACCTCATGGAACTTAAGGAATGGCAATGGATTTAATACGATCATATTATCACCTTTGCTGGCAGCTTGGACAAGTGCCGCATGGATTTGGATAACAAATGCTTCGCTCTTGCCAGCCTCCGTCAGTGCAACATCGTCTTGGAGACTAAGAATGTTGTCCAGAAGTGAAGAGCTTACATCATGAGTGAGATCTTTGGTTAGACAAGATATCTGAAGTCCTGAAGTCTCTCTTACTGATGACCAAAAGAGGGCCCAGTCGTTGTCCAGAGACGTTTGCAGCGCAGGCACATACTTGAGGATAGCCTTCTCCAGCCAACTCAGAATCGGGATTCCGGTTAATCATCCCAGTTGATGAGGGTCTGAACCATAATGAAGAAGAAGTGGAGAATCTATGAGCAACCGTGGGTGGATTTTCTCTTTAAAAGTGAATTTGATCAGGTGCCAGTGCACTGGACTGATGCCTCGAATACTGGTGATAAATCCGCTTGGTCCGAGATGGCCCAGATGGGGGTCATTTGGCCATGGGTTTCATTGTTCCCGGCTTGTTAGTTTTTTTTACATCGGGGGTGGAGCTTGTGGTTGCTCATTTGTGTTCCCTGCCATGGCAGAGTGTGCCTCATTATTTCGGCACATAACCTCCACGAGGAAATTGAGGTGGATTATTGGATGTGGATGGTTGAAAGGGTCTGGGAACCCTGGGTCGAGGGGCTGACGGTGCAGGTGAAGGGGCCTGAGTGCCTGTTAGCTGCGACACACGTGCAATGGTGTCCTGACCTGGAGCCTTCCTGCTCTGGTTGATCCCAGTTGCCAGACAAGCAAGCCTGTTAGCATTGCGATCAAGATCCCCTCTGAGACCAATCACATTCTCAGACATGTTGGACATGATTTCCTGTATTTGAAGGAAATCTTCTGCGGTAATACCTGCTAGCTGGTCTCCCAGTGCATTGCTAGCAAGGTGGGTGAATGGCACCCATCCAGTGCCAGCATTCATCAGGGCATCCTGGTCCTCCACTTTGATCTTTGCAGTCATTTTTGCCTAAGTTAGATCGTTGGCAGCTACCTGATAGCGTTAGAGTCTCTCCGAGTTAGTCAACCCCCGCTCTATAGCATTGAGGAACATGACACTATAGTTAGATCGTTGGCAGCTACCTGATAGCGTTAGAGTCTCTCCGAGTTAGTCAACCCCCGCTCTATAGCATTGAGGAACATGACACTAGTGAGCTCTGGAGGAGCCTCTGGAGGAGCTTCTGGAGGAGCCTCTGGAGGAGCTTCTGGAGGAGCCATTATTTGGCGGTAACTCTATAAATGTATGCATGAACTAATTTTTATCCTCAAAATCACATCCAGCTACGATAATATTCAAATTATGCTGGTCTCCCAGTGCATTGCTAGCAAGGTGGGTGAATGGCACCCATCCAGTGCCAGCATTCATCAGGGCATCCTGGTCCTCCACTTTGATCTTTGCCGTCATTTTTGCCTAAGTTAGATCGTTGGCAGCTACCTGATAGCGTTAGAGTCTCTCCGAGTTAGTCAACCCCCGCTCTATAGCATTGAGGAACATGACACTAGTGAGCTCTTCTGGAGGAGCCATTATTTGGCGGTAACTCTATAAATGTATGCATGAACTAATTTTTATCCTCAAAATCACATCCAGCTACGATAATATTCAAATTATAAATAGAGTATTAGAATACAGTGTGGTTATCATTAACTATGTATGCATGAACTAATTTTTATCCTCAAAATCACATCCAGCTACGATAATATTCAAATTATAAATAGAGTATTAGAATACAGTGTGGTTATCATTAACAATCGATTATTGTGAAACTTTCTGAAAGTTGTTAAATTACTCACCATTACACTAGTCGCACCGTGCAGATAGTGCTCCAGCTATCTAATTAGTCGCGCTTTTGCCAGTGATCAATGACTGCCTTCGGTGCTGCATAGAGGCGGTGGCACGCTCTACATGCATATTTGCACGATCTAGATTGGTTATCGCCGTGCTTTGTGTAGACATGTTCTACTATCTATTTTATCTGCCGCTGATAATAGTTTCCGCATCCGCATCTCTTTTTGTGGCTGGTTTTTATGCAAATACTTTAGCGTGGCAAGTCAAAATTTAAGTAGACTTCTGAATTAGAAACTTTCCACTCTCTCCCAGATGTTTGGCTCAAGTCCGGTATCCCGAGGCTTTTGCACATCTCTCGGACTTCCCTCGCTGCCGGATTTTCTGGCAGGGCGTCTTTGTCAATTTCTTGTTTATTTATAAATGTCTTCATACATTAAAAATAACACGTTCGCAATTCATATTGATTGAAATACTCCAAACATTGAATAGCACTACCTCTGTAGGGAATAAGCCAGCTTCAAATATTGTCGATTAAATGATTGAATACATCAGATAGATACATGAATGGATTATTGATTGAATAAGTTATATGAGCCAGCTGATCGACATTATCAGGATTCTACAGGTAATTTCAAAAATATCAAATAATTCAGTGAACTTTATGAATGGATTATTGATTGAATAAGTTATATGAGCCAGCTGATCGACATTATCAGGATTCTACAGGTAATTTCAAAAATATCAAATAATTCAGTGAACTTGTTGGACTATAGTTGAGCGACGTAAAATATCATTCACCACTGCACTCATACACCACTACGAAAATATATTTTCGCTTGCTTATAAAAATAACTTTACATGATATAACGACAAATGTAATACTAAATATTGAGCCAGCTGATCGACATTATCAGGATTCTACAGGTAATTTCAAAAATATCAAATAATTCAGTGAACTTGTTGGACTATAGTTGAGCGACGTAAAATATCTTTCACCACTGCACTCATACACCACTACGAAAATATATTTTCGCTTGCTTATAAAAATAACTTTACATGATATAACGACAAATGTAATACTAAATATAAAATACATTACGCATTCTCACACACGTGGTGTGACTAAATGTAGCATAATTATTTTTGCAGGAGAAACGTGAGGTTCAACTCGAGTATGCATCGATCCGGTTAATACATTACGCATTCTCACACACGTGGTGTGACTAAATGTAGCATAATTATTTTTGCAGGAGAAACGTGAGGTTCAACTCGAGTATGCATCGATCCGGTTTGGCCTGATGCACATTCTCACCTGACATAGAAAAGCCTGATACTGATATATAATCAGTACAAGTTTTTTTATGACATATATTGTGCTATTGTGTACGTCGTATTTCTGGTGAATATCAAACGTGATACCATTATGCAACAACTGCCATTAAAAATACCTGGTTATTATCGTTATGTATATGATGGTTATGAATGGCTCCACGACGGTAGTAAAAGTGAAAATGATCATCCATTATGCAACAACTGCCATTAAAAATACCTGGTTATTATCGTTATGTATATGATGGTTATGAATGGCTCCACGACGGTAGTAAAAGTGAAAATGATCATTATGTATGTATTAAGCGGAGAAGCAGGAATTCGTGTCGAGCCGAATTAATAATGGCCTCGAAAAATGTTGGCCAATCAATTGGCAAGCATTCGCATAAGCGTCCAAGGATTGATCTGGTAGCCTCAGGAATTCGTGTCGAGCCGAATTAATAATGGCCTCGAAAAATGTTGGCCAATCAATTGGCAAGCATTCGCATAAGCGTCCAAGGATTGATCTGGTAGCCAAAAGCCATTTCATGCAAACATTGAAACAACGCGCTGTGGATGATACGTCTATTAAGCCACTCAATCTCTTGAATGCAGTGTCCCGTCAGTGAGTATTACATAATATATATATTCAAAACTTCATGATTGATAATGATCTTGAGATTTGCGATGGAATGTGGAGCTTCTTTTGACCTGTAATTAAAATTATACCACAATACATTATATGAATTGCATATACCTACGTAAAATGACATGATGGAATGTGGAGCTTCTTTTGACCTGTAATTAAAATTATACCACAATACATTATATGAATTGCATATACCTACGTAAAATGACACACGGTGAACTAAAACCACGATGCAACTTCTCAATTTTATAATTTGATTTGTGTTCATTTTGAGACCAGCTAGAGACTTACCTCAAAATATAGAAATCACGTTCTTGAGATTTGCGATGGAATGTGGAGCTTCTTTTGACCTGTAATTAAAATTATACCACAATACATTATATGAATTGCATATACCTACGTAAAATGACATACGGTGAACTAAAACCACGATGCAACTTCTCAATTTTATAATTTGATTTGTGTTCATTTTGAGACCAGCTAGAGACTTACCTCAAAATATAGAAATCACGGTATCAAACCATAACCACGATGCAACTTCTCAATTTTATAATTTGATTTGTGTTCATTTTGAGACCAGCTAGAGACTTACCTCAAAATATAGAAATCACGGTATCAAACCAAAATAATGCCCATTGAACTTCAGGATGCTGGATAATGCGAGCGACATTCAACCGGCAACGACAGTAAAAGCAATATCGCGAGCACGGGCGGCACACCATCCGCCTATGCCCATTGAACTTCAGGATGCTGGATAATGCGAGCGACATTCAACCGGCAACGACAGTAAAAGCAATATCGCGAGCACGGGCGGCACACCATCCGCCATTACCTCCCTGTTTCAAAGATTTGGTTAATGCGAGCGACATTCAACCGGCAACGACAGTAAAAGCAATATCGCGAGCACGGGCGGCACACCATCCGCCATTACCTCCCTGTTTCAAAGATTTGGGAGCATGGCTCCCAAATTTTCCACCTAGTTCCCGAATCTTCCTCGGGGAAGTTGTTGTGGATGAGACCAGACGAATACGTAAACGAATATGTAACAGTCAATCGAGTCATTATATGAATTGCATATACCTACGTAAAATGACACACGGTGAACTAAAACCACGATGCAACTTCTCAATTTTATAATTTGATTTGTGTTCATTTTGAGACCAGCTAGGGACTTACCTCAAAATATAGAAATCACGGTATCAAACCAAAATAATGCCCATTGAACTTCAGGATATTTGATTTGTGTTCATTTTGAGACCAGCTAGGGACTTACCTCAAAATATAGAAATCACGGTATCAAACCAAAATAATGCCCATTGAACTTCAGGATGCTGGATAATGCGAGCGACATTCAACCGGCAACGACAGTAAATCCTCAAAATATAGAAATCACGGTATCAAACCAAAATAATGCCCATTGAACTTCAGGATGCTGGATAATGCGAGCGACATTCAACCGGCAACGACAGTAAAGGCAATATCGCGAGCACGGGCGGCACACCATCCGCCATTACCTCCCTGTTTCAAAGATTTGGGAGCCATGCTCCCAAATTTTCCACCTAGTTCCCGAATCTTTAATATCGCGAGCACGGGCGGCACACCATCCGCCATTACCTCCCTGTTTCAAAGATTTGGGAGCCATGCTCCCAAATTTTCCACCTAGTTCCCGAATCTTCCTCGGGGAAGTTGTTGTGGATGAGACCAGACGAATACGTAAACGAATATGTAACAGTCAATCGAGTGCTCCCAAATTTTCCACCTAGTTCCCGAATCTTCCTCGGGGAAGTTGTTGTGGATGAGACCAGACGAATACGTAAACGAATATGTAACAGTCAATCGAGGGCGGTCATCTTTGGTGATCTTCAGATGCTCAGTCTCTCGGGGAAGTTGTTGTGGATGAGACCAGACGAATACGTAAACGAATATGTAACAGTCAATCGAGGGCGGTCATCTTTGGTGATCTTCAGATGCTCAGTCGTCTCGGTGATGCGAATGAAGTGCACATAGACGGGAAATTTAAAGTATGTATGATTTATAATTACATCAATACATATATAATATGCAAGCATTTTTTGCACTTGTAATTTACATATCGAATGTATGATTTATAATTACATCAATACATATATAATATGCAAGCATTTTTTGCACTTGTAATTTACATATCGAATAATTATAATAATAATGTTTCATTTGCAGGTTGTCCCCATCCGACCATGTGCCCGTCAATTGTTGGTTCTCCATATTCGTCTAATGGATATGGTAAGGTTTTAGAGTTTTCGTGAAACATGAATTATTGATTGTATATATCTCATCGTCTGGTGTGGTACGAAACGATATTTTTGGGGGATTCTCATGCATGTATGCACTGTGCGATTCGCAAACAACTTCCATGTACTGCAGTATACGGCAATTTAGTATTAACCGAGTTCCAAAAATTCGGCACAACCTCAGGACTGTTTTATGCACTGTGCGATTCGCAAACAACTTCCATGTACTGCAGTATACGGCAATTTAGTATTAACCGAGTTCCAAAAATTCGGCACAACCTCAGGACTGTTGTTTGTGACTTCGAGCGGGCGCTTTTTCAGGCAAGCAGACGAGTTCTTCCTCAAATTCACATTCGTGGTTGCTTGTTTTCTTACATTCGCGTGAGCATACTTTATTTTTTTATGTATTATACCTACTGCCAGCCATGGTTTCCTTCTTCCTCAAATTCACATTCGTGGTTGCTTGTTTTCTTACATTCGCGTGAGCATACTTTATTTTTTTATGTATTATACCTACTGCCAGCCATGGTTTCCTCAATTTTCACTGTTTGTTTTTTTCTCTTTCTTTATAGTAATTACTTATTTACTGTCACATCATATAATAATCTCTGAACTCTTAATAAAGGCTGTTACGCGCCAATGGCGCAAGAAAATGAAAATGAAGTAGGATGAAAAGCTGCAAGCCTTGGTAATTCTTAGACTGGCTTGGCCAGTATATAAAGGCTGTTACGCGCCAATGGCGCAAGAAAATGAAAATGAAGTAGGATGAAAAGCTGCAAGCCTTGGTAATTCTTAGACTGGCTTGGCCAGTATCGTTAGTACCAGCGTCGCGAATCATAGAAGCGATCAAAGTTGTCAAG
This sequence comes from Macrocentrus cingulum, assembly GCA_002156465.1. NCBI lineage: Eukaryota > Metazoa > Arthropoda > Insecta > Hymenoptera > Braconidae > Macrocentrus > Macrocentrus cingulum. The sequence goes on along the minus strand of MVJL01002868.1, from coordinate 652 downwards.
CAGCAAGCCGAGCGGTTCCGGAATGAGTATCCACGAATAATCTATTTCATTTCAAGAAAATGAAAATGAAGTAGGATGAAAAGCTGCAAGCCTTGGTAATTCTTAGACTGGCTTGGCCAGTACCGTTAGTACCAGCGTCGCGAATCATAGAAGCGATCAAAGTTGTCAAGCAGCAAGCCGAGCGGTTCCGGAATGAGTATCCACGAATAATCTATTTCATTCGATACTTGGAGAATTACTGGGGCATTCAAAGTTGTCAAGCAGCAAGCCGAGCGGTTCCGGAATGAGTATCCACGAATAATCTATTTCATTCGATACTTGGAGAATTACTGGGGCAGCTTGGTAAACGTCATATCAGTGGATGGATCGCCTGTGAGAACTAACAATGTTGCAGAAGCATTTAATAGGCACGCCGTCCGTCGTCTCGGACGGATTCATAATGATTTGTTCACATTTTATTTCATTCGATACTTGGAGAATTACTGGGGCAGCTTGGTAAAGTGGATGGATCGCCTGTGAGAACTAACAATGTTGCAGAAGCATTTAATAGGCACGCCGTCCGTCGTCTCGGACGGATTCATAATGATTTGTTCACATTTTTGGGTAAGTATATCTTATTAAAATTATCTCTGTGCATTAGGGTGGCGCAAAA
>MVJL01002866.1:0-54575 GCA_002156465.1 Macrocentrus cingulum | reverse complement strand
CCCCTTGGTGGGGCCAGGGTGCAATGGTCTAACCGACTGAGCACCCCTTTAAGCCATTTTGCCGAAAAAAAAAAAAAAAACATCAGTGTTTATGTATAAAAATAGCGGGTTTGGGAAGAGAATATTTTTTCTTTTGGATTAACAAATGTTAATAAAATATCGCGTTTTCAATGCCAAAAGCGTGTATATTTGAAACTGCTTTTTTTTTTTGACGATAACTCGTAAATAAATAAGAAAATAAAAAATATTATAAGAGTTAAATAAATTCAAAATTGTATTTTCTACTAAAAATGTAAAATAATTTTTTTTATATTTTGTCACATTTTAAAGATATTTAAAAAAAAATAAGAATTTCTAAAAATCAGTAATATCTCAAAAACTCAGAAATATATAAAAAAATTCATTCGACATTTTTTAAAGAAACTTTAATATCTAATAATTTAATTTTAATAATATATTTTTTTTTATCTAACTTATTTTTAAATAAAAAAAAAACACGAAAACAAGATGTTGAGGAGGGAATGTCCCCGTCAAACATTTGACGAAAAAAACGAATATTTAAAAATTATTTTTTTTTTAATATTGAATTGAAAAAAATTTCAAATTCAGTAAAATAATGAGTAAACTTATTAATTATTAATAAATAAGCCTATTTTAAATTCTTGTAGAAATACTCCAACAGAAATATTTTAATTAAGAGTAAAATTTTTAGTATTTACAGCGACATGTCACATCAAATATTTTGAGGAGTTTTGAAACCATTGACAATATAGCGAGGAAAATTCTCGTCGAACACTTCCTCTAGATTTTCCTATAACTACCATCAGGCACTATACAACTAGGCCAATAATAATTAGGATCGATGATCAACGCCTGATAAGTGGACACACATTACCGGAAAACTTTGGTTCCCGAGTGGTGTACGTGTTGAATAACAGTATATCAAGTTCATAATGTAATATAATAGCTTTACCACGGTGGCAGTTCATAATGCCGCCCTTCTGGCTGTTGGGCATTGCACTGCAAGTTTTTGGTGTTGTTCAACCCCCAAAACTGAGTGTACGTGCTAAATGGAATTAAGGCTTTCTCGCTGAACCGAGTAGGTATGATGGTAATGTATGCGAAACAGTGAGTACACAGAGGAAGTTTTATAATAAAAATTATTCTGCTTGCCTTATACCATTCCGCATAATATTCAAGTAAATAAACTCACTTATACATATATATATTTGCTCAAAGTAGAGGTAATAAAAAAAACTCTCGACGAAGTTCATCAGCGATTATATAAGGTAATTGTATGGGAATCAAATTTTTTAATAGTCATAGTAAAATATATATTGAGTTAAAATACTAATATATGAATAAATATCGCAATTTGGAATATTTTCAGGAAAAAAAAATTTTTTACTTGAAAAATTATGTACATAGGGTAACCTGTACTAGTTTCTGACCGGGTACCAATTATAATGACTACTGGCACTTAAATTGACAAAATAAAAAAATACAGCTCTTTTCGACAATAAAAAAAATAATTAATTGCAAATTTTGTACGAAAGACGCGTGAATGATTGTCCAGATGAGTGGATAGTTGCGGGAATCGGAAATTAATTATTAAGTACGTGTACTAGCCGAAATCGTTGATTAACTGGAACATGTGCATTACGAACGGTGTTTCAACAGTTGATGACTGGCTCAAGTTTATCTAACCTCAAACACTCGTTTATAATTGAGTCAAAACAAACAAAATTCACTCTATATTATTCCTATAAAGTGACTCTTTAGATTAATTATCAATTAGTTTAAATAATTTCAATGCCGAAAAACTTATAACTTATTTCTCTGCACAGTTTATTAATAATATTTGTTGAGTGGTCATTAACTGGAACACAGCCGGTCATTAATTGGTGTTTTTTACGCGACATTTCTTCAGATTTTTGAGTTATTGCTATATTTTAATTGTTAAAAAAAAAATATAAATCGAAAATATTATGTTCAAATGATATAATTATGTGCTCATTGAAGCTTGCATACAAAAACTTATTTAAATAGCAATGATTTTTCGCCAAATTTCCTTTAACCGGTCATCAATTGGTACATTTACCCTATTTGAAAAAATTTTCTATTTAACTTGTTCACTTTTCTGGCACGTATCTATACCAATTTAACATTCCCAATGGGCTTTGCACCTCTCAAGAGTAAACTTATGCATAGCCACGAGTACACGTAAACTCGTTGGATCGATTTTCCCATGCACATATAGTCTTCACCTCTCTATGACAAAGTCCAGTGTTCTCTGTCTATATTGTAACAGTGTCCAATAAATAATTCAATCGAAACTCCTGTATATTTTCAGCAGGTTAAAACAATTATAAAACACGTGATAATCATGCAATATGAATGCATTCGTGGAAATTAATTAGTCTTATTCTGCTAATTGCTATTATATAGAAATCGTGTCAAGATTATATCAACAGCACTTCAATTTCCTGCATATTCCTCTAATCAAATACCCAGAAGCATTTCTCCATCGCAGGGGTGGCACAATGAGTGCCGCAATTATCAATAAATCGACTTTTTTCGATCGCGATCGATAATTGATAAATGCAGAAGAATGCCGTAACGAAAAATCACAGTCTCATTTCAGTAAATAAATATTAATTAAAAATACATCTTCACTGTAAAAAAAAAGTACACCAAGCATGGTTTCTTTTGAATAAAAAAAAAAAAAATACCAATGATGTCATTAAAACATACTTAGAAGATTTTTTAAATCGGTTTGACGCGTCTCATATGACTCGAGCAAAAAAAAAAAATTTTTCAACTAAAAATTTTTTTTCGATTAAAATAATTTTTTTATTACACATTCTTTTTGATTATTTACCGTTTTCTACTCTTGTTTAATAATAGTTAGATTAGTTAGAATTTTACTCGAAACAATTTTTTAGTCGTGAAAACAATTTTTTTCTATCAAAAAACTTTGTTTTTAATATTCAATTGTTTTATCCTATATATTATCCACAATTTCTCGTTTTCCCTAATTTGTAATAATAGTTGAATTAGTTGGATTATTAATTTATTAATTTTCATGCTCACATAGGTAAAATTATCTTTTATCAATTATTAAGAAAAAAAATTTTTTTATTATGTTTGGGAGAAATTTTAATTTTTCAGCCCAGAACTCTTCAACAAAGACTGTACCCGTCTCCTAAGAACTTCTTTAAGGCCTTTCAATCTCACAATTAACCGCGCTATTTATGCCACATTATGGGCCACAATTTACGCTGTCAACACGCGACATCCCCAAGTGGGTGTTCGCACCCTGTTGATCTCGCAAACTTGAGAAGTCAAGGGCTCTCGATCAGGCGTTTCGGTTGACTTCACGGCGGAACTCGAGATAACCAATGCCAATATATGTATATTTATGAAAATTAGGAGAATGTGGGGCGAAATGGGGGTACTCAAGGTGATAATAATTGTTTAGACACCACAAGTGTAAAAATGGATTTAAAGCTCGCTAAAAAGGAGGAAACTTGATGAAATAGTTATTCAGTTACTCAGAGAATAAAGTTTTACTGATTTTAAATTATACAGTGAAAGCTAGATAGACAACACAAAAATTCTATTGACGGTCGAAAATTAAATATTAAACAATAAATAAAAAATTAAATAAAAAATAACCTTTGATACGTAACAACTATTTTAAAGTTTTTAGTAAACATTTTTTTAAAACAAAAAATTTACGTTTCCCATTTTATACCATTTTTATACACGTCTTCTTGAGGTCGATCAAACCCCAAGCGACTGGAAAAATAAACCCTAAACTTCCTGCAAAAATTGATAATAATGAAAATTGAGTATAAATACCCACGTGAAATCAGAATATGTTAATACTAATGTTTAGAAAAAAAAATTTCCACCCTTTAATACACGTTCAGACAAATACTTTTAAAAACTCTGGCTAAAAGTCAAATTTCACTCATGAATACACGAACCCAGAATTAAAACCAAGCGACATGGTGCGCTAAAGTAAACTGGCGTTCGTCCAGTTGTACAGCGTCGTTATTTGCGTTATTTTAGTGGCAGTGTTGTCAAGCAAAATACATGGTTGTATACGTTAGCAAAAGGGCGGACTGCGTTATTTAACGAACTATCATCATCCATTTAAATTAACTGACGCAATTATCTATTAACAATAAAATTTGAATGTTTGCCGATATTAGATCGACAGTAAATAGACAAAAAAAATCAATTTCCAACACTTCAGAATATTTATGAAGACCGATATTCGGGTGTCACTCTTTAGCTTGAGAAAGCACTCGGATCGATTGTAAAGTACTTCTTTCCATCTATGTAAACGCTTGTAGAGGTTAATGGGTCACGGTCGGAAAATCAATCAGTGAAATAGGTTGCCCACACTTGGATTGTCTTATAATAATAATGAAATGCCTGAAAACAGGATCAAGTCAGGGTCGAGATGTTCCAGAATGAGCGTCAGTGTGTAGGACATCATATATATTTATAGTCGACCCAAATGTCGAATGTTATGTGGTTGATACACGTCAGAATATAGATACAGTCTCCGAATTTATGTCATTTTGTGACTCTCTTGCTCTAAAGCAATCCGGCAAGTTGAACAGACCTTTGGAAAGCTATACAAATGTAAATCTGTACTTTCCCCACTCTACCATTTTCATAAACGTTCTCAATTAAAAGAAATCCCAAGGGACTCAAAAAACATACCCCAAATTTGCTGTAAAAATTTATGATAATAAGAATTCAGTGTATAAATACATACATGTCAGGAGATCGCAATCAAATGCGAAATTCCCACAACTGTTATGACACGGGCACTACAGCCTAGAAGACACCTCAGTGATAAGAACACACTGAGGTATCAGATAGCCGTGAAATCGGCGGATTGTCGGCGCACAGTGCACGGTGCTCATGACCAACCTTCTACTGGTCATACAATAACGTTTTATGTAGCAAGAAATGAGATTTAGAGAAAAGCAGACGAGAATCGGTTCGCTTCATACGAGTCACGCTTCTTGTGTAAATTAATAAATAGCTACATAATCTATATTGTACCTTAAAAAATTGGTGAAACACCATACAGCACACTTCGTATAGTATGTCGATGTGACACCGTTTATCGATAAATTGGGAATATCCCTATATGAATAAGCTTCTTCACTGACAAATCGCTCTAACCCAAAAATGACGTCGTGTCATCTGTAATAGATAGTTTTTTTGGAAATAACTCAGTCTCGTTCGTTCATTTCGGCGTCCAGTTTTCAATAGCAATCGTCCCTGTTAAAAACAAAAAGGTTGATACCAATACCATTGGTAATAATTATAAGAATTGCGACTAGCGATGTGTTTTACATACAGACATACATCTTGACTGGTCCCACCAGACGTAAACACAAAACTTTGATCATGAGTAAATAATATATAAACAACAAGTTACGCTAATTTACGGCAAAAAACATGAAGTTTCAAATTTCGTCTGTGAAATACGACTAATATTGAATTATTTAGCAGTAAACGAGAATGCCAATTTAATCGCTAGCGTCACTAAAAGCACACTGGTCAAGAGTAGAGCACACCAATGTTCTGCATATACGCGGGGTGTGCAATGAAGTGTAGTACACATCTCCTTAAATTTATTTGTAATTTAATAAAAAAATATACATATTACGTCAATAGAACATAACAAAAAATATGTTGATACTAATGTTAAGAAAAAAATTCTTTCACCCTTCAATATTCATATTTAAAAACTCTGGCTAAAAATCAAATTCCACTCATGAATGCAAGAAACCAGAATTAAAACCAAGCGACATGGTGCGCTGAAGCAAATTGGCGTTTGTCCAGTTGTACAGCGTCGTTATTTGCGTCATTTTAGTGACATAGTGTCGTCAAGTAGTATAATACATGGTTGTATGTTATTAAAAGGGTAAACTGCGTTATAAAACAAGCCACCTACATGCATTTATTTATATTAACTGACACTATCATCAAACAATCAAATTTGAATGTTTGCCGTCATCAGATCGACAGTAAATAGACAAAAAGACCAATTTCCGACCTTTCAGAATATTTATGAAGACTGATATTCCGGTGTCTAGTCATTTTTAGCGTGAGAAAGCACTCGGATCGATTGTAAAATACTTCTTTCCATACTTGCAAACCCTTGCAGAGGTTAATGGGTCACAGTCGACAAATCAATCATCAAATAAGTTGCCCAGACTTGGATTGTCTTATAATAATAATAAAATGCCTGGAAATAGGATAATTTAGGGTCGAGATTTTCCAGTGATTTTCCAACGAGTCACAGTGTGTAAAAAATCATATATATGTAGAGTTGACCCAAATGTCGAATAGTATGTGGTTGATACAAGTCAGAACTCCGAATTTAGGTCGAGTTGGGGCGCTAAAGTGATCGTAAGTAATTCTAGGTCCTTTTTTGCCGCTCTAGAGCAATCCAGCAAGTCGAACAGACTTTTGGCAAGCCATATACAAATGTGAATCTGCAGTATCGGTCAACTGTATCGTTTATAGCTTTTGGCCGTTTTCAGATGCCTGATCGCCAAAATATCTGTCTCCGCTTGTGCCGCATGGGGAAAACCCTATAGGTATTTCACACAACAAGACCAAGAAAATTGTACATTACTATAAATGTAAGTTATTAATTACGGTTTTATTATAGCACGTATGACTTAAAGCGAGTTACGATGGTCCTCCAAAAATACAAAATTCAAAACATCGTATCGACGATATTAAGGAGTTACGATGGCTATCCCAAAATGAGAGAAATTCAAAACGTTGTATCTCCGATATTAAATTAGTCAGAGGCCCAATTTTGATTTCATTAGATTCAAGTGCCCTATTGGCTATCCAAAAGTCGTATTATAAAAACTTTTTTGTTAATTCGTTGATTAGAAAATCAATTTTCAAAAATCGAAAAATCAAAAAAGTTCCAGCAAAACAAAAAACTAACCATTTATTGCTCTGTCGCCAATTCGTCCACTTCGTTTACGAGAAATTGGGAATTCAAATATAGCTCTTTATACATAGGCTCTTATAGCGATAGCGGTGTATAATCGCAAGTTCAAGTCGCATTTTCTCATAAACCAGGTGGTGAAATGATTTAAAATTTAAACCATATATGATGTTAGATCATAAGATCATTAATTGACAAAAGTTTCAAATCCATAGAACTTTTTTCATGTCATCATCGAAACTCCTTTTTACTCGTCTTACTCGGAACCTTCTTTTTGTTTAACGCAAAATACATCACAGGAGGAAATGAATAAATGCAACGTTTTCATGGTGATAGGCACTTAAAGTGATGTGAAGATAGAGAAAAAATTGTATAGAATCACATTTTGACCATTTCTGATAATTTCAATATTCGTGCGTGACCTCCAAAAATGCTTGTGTATAGAGCTGAGTTTTTTAGAGGGCTCTTAAAACATGATAAACTATGATTTTTTGATACAAGACACGACAAAAATAGTCAATTTTTTGGGCCACCCTACGTTACATATGTTCATTAAATTTAATTTATTTGTTTATTTTCAAAGTTTTAAAAGTCGCGCGTTGATTCAATTATTGGTTAAAATATTTTCCGCCATATTATTATCGAAATAGATAAAAGTTATTACCTACTATTACACAATAGCACGAGTGCATTTAAAATAAAAAAGTTATTTAAACAACCAAGCGATGTAATTAAGAAGCATTTAGTAATAATTAACTTATGAAATGCCTTGTTTCCGGATACAAAAAAGTACACCTGGCTGAATCAGCATATATATCGCAGCACTTCTTGTATTAAGTACGGTGTCTGGTCAACCATATATACACATCAGGTAAATTCCGTTCCAAAAAATTTTTTTTTTATATAAATTTATTCATATTTGTATCAATTTTACCTAAAGACATCAAAGAAAGTGTTATTATTAATATCTAAATGTTTGCAGTATCATCATGGGCAGTATAAAAAATATAATAATCGTAACCCTGGGAATATTGCTGACAATAACAGAAATTTCTGCCATGCTATGGAATTCAGATGAATGTACGCAGAAACTACATGACTTGATAGGTGGAGCGTGCCCGTGGCTACCAGACCCCAGTGCCGTACCCCTTAGTCGAGCACTTCGGACTAAATGCTGCACGCACAATGCATCTACCCTGGGTGATATCACTGACGCATGCGAATTACTGGATCCTCATCGGAGAAAATAGTAGATATTTGCTGGATGATAACGTTGGTCTAGCACTGATCACTACTATATGTTGGGAGACTGCGCCATTAGAAAAATTAACCATAATAATAATTACAAAAAAGTTTATTTAATCGAAAGAACAATCGTTATTACCTCACGTTTGTCGATCCCCAACATTCGGAAAAGTATTAAAACCGATTCAAAAATCTCAATCGGTTTTAATCCGTTTTCTTAATCCTCTAAATAGAATTGAAATCGATTCAACCATTAGTCTCGAATAGAAAGAGATTGAACGAAGATAATCTTTGAAAAATGATTAATTATTGGTATATATACATATATATTATACAGAGTAATTATAACTTATAATATTGATAATTAAAAAAAAAAGTATGCACACGAAAAAAATAAATTGATGGTGGGGGTCTCGTCTACGTGATCCGCTCGGCTATTGGTTCTGTTGGTAAGAATAGTAATTTTTCCGGTACAAGTATTTCTTCCATGGAGTTATCAATTATATTACACACACGGAACTTATTTACGCAATCGATTATTTTATAAACGCTGCATTTTCTTACATTCATTATTTTCTAGACTTCTAAGTTATTCCGGACGGTAAAAATTGCTGTAATCCAAACGGCACATACTCAATAAATAATAAATCTCCCCGATGAGATTTTTCGCGATAACTCCTGCAAATAAAAAATATTTTTATTGAATATATAGATCTATACCCTCTGAGGATTTATTAATATTAGAAATCTCTTAACGCCGGACGAGTCTAAATAAAAATTTGTCTATAAAAAGTTTGATCAACGCGTATGAGTTCGATTTAATTAGCTTAAAAAAATTCATTCTGATTCATGCCGATTCTTCTAATTCGAACTGACTTTATCTGATTGAAAGTTTAAACTTAAACGATCTAAATCTAATTCGCCGAATAGAAAATCATTTCACCTGATTGAAATTCACATACGTATCAAATTGAATCAGTTTAAATCGATGATTTTTATTAAATCCTATAAGAACGTATTCAGTACAGACATTGGACAGTATTGAACCATATTCACTTGGAGACGCGGCCCAAATAAAAACTGATTGGCAGGAAACCACAGTATTAGGACTTGATTGAATCTGATTCACCTATGGCAACGAATAGTGTGACAAACTTATTGAACCGCATTTAACATATTAAAGAGAATTCAGTCCTATTAAAGGTGCATATTTTGAATCAGGATTTTTAAAGAATACAGATTCAATAACACGAATTCCAATCGGTTTTAATACTTTTCCGAATGTTGGGAAAGAACAAAATACTATGGCGAAAACTATAAAACAGGCATATCTTCTCCCGTTATTATACATGTTTATTCCTTGGCGATTTTTTCATGTGTTCATTTTTTCAATTATGACAAAATGAAAATTAAAGTTATTCATTTAAAAAGTAATCTGCATTACTGACATTGGTCCCTATACTTTATGAGTTGTTCTTGAGATGACCGCAAGAAGCACTGTAAGAGACTGAGAGGCAAACGCTGGAATTTTTTTTGCACACCTCATATACGCGCTTTATGGGTGTGCTTTGCTCTCAGTACGCGTAAATGTAGTGACTGTGATGCATAACATGGCATCATACGTCACTAATATTCCTTAAAAAATTCTCGTGTATAGTTCATAGTAAAGAGGAATTTCTTCGCTTATCATTTAACAATTTGTAGATAAGTAACAAGTTTTTTTATTCGTTAGATATTTGCAGTCGAATATCGCGATTGGCAGATGTGCGGCCTAAAAGTGCCGTATGTCAACACAATCCTGGCCGGAATTCTGATTTCTTCCACTGGAAACCAGTACCAATCTCTTCGTAAATTATCGAAGATCTTTGGTATTGAAAACCAGATTCTAGGATGTATTAATTTACTAGTTATTAGCAAAAAACTAAAGCCATGCCTCATGTTTTTTTCCAGTCACCGTCTCAATATATATTGTCATGGCAAAACAGTTTTTCGGTCGACAAGTTACCAACATTGCGCGCCTCTACGGGGTGTGCTCTATGGTTTAACCATCTTTATTCTTATATTTTTTGTCTGTTCGATTAGTCATGTCTGAAGGAAAGCAAGTGAATATTTGATTTTCAATAGACTTGTACAAGAAATAGCGACGATTCAGCTGATATAGGTCTTATAGTGCTTAATAAATCTTTGCGAGTTGTACTTGACTGACATATCCGCACAAACGTACACGAGCGAAAGAGATAGTAGCAAAAAATAATTTATAGTAAAAATTGTAGAAGTACGGAAACACCTGTACCTACAAAACTTGAACAAAAATAACATAAACAAAAATTATCGTCTATAAGAAATTTATTTCATGCCCATTCGATAATTAATTTTTGGAGGGTGATCTATTTTATGCAGCATCAACGGCCTTAAGTCAGCTAAGCGATAATGGAGCACACCCATGCTTTGCGTAAAGGTGTGAAATCTATTGTGACGCGCGGCTTCCGACACACGGGGAAGTATCGGCTACCGCGGTCGCAGCGCAGATCGGCGTCTTTATTCTGTAAATAATTTCTCCTTGCCTATCGTAGGATATTTTTAAGTCGGACGCCAGAGTGTTTTGCTCGAAAACACTCAAAAATTACCTCCTTACCAGCTCGAAATCGCGAATCTCAGGGAACACGGGGCGTTGGTATTATAAATTCTGGTCGTAAAGGCGCGAAATATAAAAACAAAAACCAATTTATTTATTTGTACAAAATGGGAATTAAATTATGAGAATGAAAAATGATAGGTAATAGTCAATAAACCAAGTAAAAAAAACATAATAATGCGCGTATGACTCGATTACTAATTTATAATTATCATTAATAAATATCATTAATATTCAATTCTCTCTCTCTCTCTCTCTCTCTCTCTCTCTCTCTCTCTCTCTCTCTGCGACCAAGGAACGCCGTTATCGCGGAAAATCGAGGATTTAGCTCTACCAAAACAATGAGGGCCTGTGAAGAAGGTCCCTTAGGCCACACCAAAGCCGGAAAACGTAATCAACAGGTTGACATCCGCCTCGTGGCGATGGACAGACCACGCACCTCGGACTTTGTAGATTATTTAGATGCCAAATCACCCTTTTCTTCGACGAGCAGGCGACAAAATCCAGGCTGAAAGAGAGTGGTGCTTTACGTCTTCTGGTTCAGTCGCGGAATAATTAGCAACGCGAATCCTCGCAGATAAATTACAGACAACCAAAAAGTGCGTCTAACACGTTCGAGGCTCGCAGGTACAATGCCGGTTGTCGGGGTCCACGCGGAGCAAGTCCTCGGCAAAGTCACTGCACTTTCTCTATTGGCCAGTGGGACTCCGCGGACCAATCAGCGTCGTTAATGAGCCGCTGCGTTAGTGAGCGCCAGCGTGTATCGGTGAGCGCATGGGCGCAAGAGAGAGGGTCAGTGTGTAGTGCTGATGTCTCTTTTTTCGCTCGGACATCTTGGACGATGGCGCTGCGGACTTCGGCGGGAATTTTCAAGCGCGTTGTCGTAGTTGATTTATTGTTTAGCTTCTTCAAACTGTTATCCAGAAGTAAATCGTAGTGTGTTGAGTGTGGCGAGCGTTGAAATACCGCGGAAATATAATAACAACTGAATACAATGTTAAAGTGGCTCGATACAATAAGAAAAATACTCCAATTAAGAAAATAAAACGCGTAACGGTGATCCTTAGGATTGTACGAGCCAACCTTGAATTTAAACGACGAGACAGAAATAAAATAAATCGTTTCAATGCCGTGGACCACGTCACAATATATAGCAAGTTTTTTCCCGCTTAACAACATTTAGGAGGCAAGGGCACATAGAAAAAATCGAATGACGGGCGTGTAAACTGTCGGAGGGAGCGGAGGCCAGCAGATCGATGCATGTGGCGCCCGTCGCAGCCTCCGCAGTCTAGAATTCCCTGGACAAACACCCCCTAACTCGGCCCAATGATAACATAAAAATGAACATAGTACTGTGATGTCGTCCTTGATGCACAAATTTCGTTGAATCACTTACTCACATATCTACTTTTCGCCGGTCAGTCTTTTGTCAGTAGTTTTCATCACAACACACTGATCAGCCCAATCAAAGTAGTTTTCGAGGAAAAAAAAAATAAGAATTTTAAGCGTTAATAGGACAAGTACAGGGGTCTATTCGGAATCTAAATTCTAATTTGCGAGAACACAAATATCCTACTACTGCCTGAATTCATATGGACTGTCAGAGAGCCAGATATTTTTGAGCTCAGTCCGAGATCTGTATTAAACTAAAATATCAGTCAAATTCTTGTCAGCTGGATTAAATGTCAAGCCAAATTATAATTAACCGGAAAAGTTTTTTTTTTCACGTTGAAAACTTGAATTAAAAATTCAGCCAAAAAATTCTTATACACACAAAAAAGCCCTAGCTGGCTGCAATCATTCTTATTTTTCCGTCTCGGGACTTTTCTGCCGAGAGAATTCAATTTTCACGACGTTCTTTTTATCGTCGTCAACTTGAATGTGATGTGACTGTGCGGCAAAAGTCGCGTATTAGGTTTCCGCTTTCATGTGTATAGTACTCTTTATAGATAACAGTAATACAGACAAGTTGAGTCTTTGTAACGTAGAATATATCGCATATATAATAGGGGACAGCTGTTGTATGTTTTTAGCTTGACACGTAAAAACAACGCGACCACTCCTCTCACTTTTAAGACCAACAGAAAATTTTTTAAATTGAAATAAAACATTTAAAAATATTCTTTTCCTCTCAAGAAAAAAAACTCACTTTTTCTATAACATTATAAAAATTATTTCAAACAAAAAATTGAGAATATTTTTTTTTACACTGAATCAGCCATGTCAGCAGTATATTACGTCGTTTAATGTTCATTAAATCAGACCATGCCATAAAAAATAACGATAATGAAGCAGTAGGTTGCGGGTAAATTTTTATAAAGCGAAAAAAATGAGTTTTGGCCATTAATTCGAAAAATTAAAGCTAGTGCTCTGTTTATACTGGTCAAACAGGTTCCAATGAAGGTTTGAAAATTCCCTGTATATACTGGATCCATTTTGGATAAATATTTGTTCTGGAAAAGTGGAGAATGTAGTTGACACGAGTGAGAGTGTCGCTGTAGAGTGGATTTCCAGTCTCTTATCGCTTCCAACAGTGATGTCGACATGAAGAGCTTGGAAAGAAATAAATCCTATGACGGTTAAAAATAATTGAAGTGTATTGTTAATCTCGAAATTGTTTAGAATTCAATTGACAACGGATTTCCTTGAGGAGGAAATTAAGAAAAACTCGATGGAACTGCGCTGAGTCATTGATTATGACATTGAAATGATACCAGCTATAATACTGAGATATTTGATCCCTCTATAGTCATCAGTTCTAATGTTAGATAGGCATTTTTTTATTTTTATAACACGGTCACCTTGATGCCTAGTTTAGTTTCTCTCATTTTTTAAGTATATTATAATCGCGCTTAGTTAATACAACAGAATTTTGTGACATAGTTAAAGAAAAAAAGTTTGAAATAAAAAATATAAGAAATTTAATGATCTTTCATTTTTATAATTTGTATTTTATTCGAGTAAATGATTGCTAACGATATATGCAGAAATACGTCACACGTTTAATTAGTTTTGGGTTTATATAGTGCGATAACTGGAGTAATTTTGTTTTTACTAAAAAAAGTTCTAAATACAAAAGATGAGATATTTAATTTTAAACACAAAAGATATTTATACTTTTTATCGTAAAGTGCACCGTTCACGAGATACATTATTATAAATTAAGGTCAGTACAGAAGTGATTTTATTTTTAATTAAAAGTGTGCAGACAATGCCATAAGAGCCTGCGTATTTTTTTTTTACTTTACGAATTAAGTTCTCTAATCACAGACGATAAATCGCCTTGAAATTTCACTAATCAAAGACATAATTTAGAAGTAATGTACAAATTTTTATCGATTTTTGATTATAGTCAAAAAAAAATTTTTTTTCCCACCAAATTAAAAATGAATATTCAACTAATTTTTTATTATTTATCATGATTAGATATATATCTTTTTTTTAGAAATTATCATTTCTTCAATACTTATTACACTAAAAAATTTTTAATTTACGATTTTTTTATGGTAATTAATTTTTTTGATTTTCAATAAATTGAGATTTTAAAAAATGAAGAAAAAACAGATATTTGGTCAGAAAAGGCCAAGGAGAACGCGCTATTATAATTTTCAAGAAGTTTCAGAGACACTAGAGAAGAAATGTGATTTAGATGAGACAGCTCAAGTACTTAATCATCAAAATCTCAGATAATCCAGTGCTCAAGATCGATATAGAACTTTATTCTTGCTGTGCATTGCGGGATTTTGATAGCACGACCGCAATAGATTTACGAGAAAGTCATAAACATTTAAAAAATATAATTAAACCTCGTAATTCAACATGCGCATGCATAAAAAAATTTTTTAATCCACAAAAAAAAGATGATAAAATTTGTCACATGCACCTGTGCACCTACACGCTAGCGTCAAGTGATGTAGAGTGGGTCCTTAAAACTATATTTCGCATTTTCGAGCACGATGACCCCGTGCGGGCGACACGAGGCGCAATAAAAAATCCTCTTTTTGCAAGTTGTGTGCCGGGAACACTTGGCACACACTCGTGATCCGAAACGACCAGCATAACGCTTCCGTTATCGTGTGTAGAAGTGGAGCAACGTTACAAATTAATCGTAATTCCGTATCGTGTGCAACAAACGCCTCAACTGTCGAACGATTTCCGCGCGGGACCACTCCGATGTGACATCGTTTATCGAACTCACAATTTGCCGCCGGCAACTTATTTATTTTTGTGTCTGACGATTGATGTGTCACCTATCGTGTCTGCGATAATACACACACAACTGAAAAAAAAAACGAGGTCATGATTTCCTCTGATGTTACATGAGTAATTAAATCAATACTGACACGTGCTTTGATGATCGAAAATATAATTCACGCTCAAAATCCGTAAATTTGAAGAAAAAAAAAATCCCAGACTTTCTATTTACGTCTTAAATATTGTTGAATCAGAATTTTTTGTTGAAAAATATTGTCAGATATTTTTATCCATTAAAAAATATTTTTAAATCAAAATTTTTAAGAATGAAAAATTTATATTTTTTCGATTGAGTACATTAAAAAAATTGAGATCGCTTAAAAAAGGTCGAAGCAGATCTCAGGTGAAATCGAGAAATATTTTCTTATCAGAAATTTTTCAGATGAGGATATTAAAAATGTAAAAGATAATGTGTGTAATGTTGAAAAAAAAATTCCTAGATAAGTATCCAACGACAAATTGTAAGAAACCAGTGCGACATTTCAGATAATTCGATTGTGAGAATCCTCATTCGAGTGATTTACCGACAAGGAGTGAATAAATCACAAGTTTGCGGTAGTAAGTATTATTTAAAAAGGTCGTGAAAGCAGGGTGATAGGTTGACAAGAGTAAATTTGAGGGTTATTGGGCTAATAGTGTGTGAGACAAAATATCGTCAGCCGGCAAAATTCACATGGACGATAGTATTTACGTACGACATTGTAAGTACTCACGTTGCGGTATCTCCTGGGGGTCGCCAGGGACGCGACACTCAAGCCACGGCTGAATTCTAGTCTCAGGACAACGAAGGCTCGACACGTTGCACTCGTGGCAGCCATTATTCAGCAGTTAAGTCACAAACTCTCACTAGATTCAGAGTCTCTCAAAGAGATTGGGTACAACCCTCCTGCACACTTTTTGTTATTCCTAAATCTACCGACAAGACACTCGCACTTTCTCCAAAAGGAGAGAGACCAACGGTCGCTCTCGGGAGACTGGGAAGTGGAAATATCACACACAGTGAGGTTCAAGAGCGCGCTAGTGTGTGCATGCGCACACGCATCTGTGTGAGCGCGCGCGCTACGCAGTGTGGCGCTAGTTTCTCTGAGTGCGGGAAAAATTTCAAAAAATTTCTCCACATCACGAACAATCTGGAAACATACAAAGAATAAACCACTTGAAACAATCATGAACAAGTCTTTCTACAAAAGAAAAAAAAATTATTTTGTGACCTAATCCCACCTGAGACCTTTTTTTACTGTATGAGATAAGACTCTTTTCTATTGTATACTTCAGATTTTACTGGGGACACGGTGTTTTTTTTTAATTGGTGTCATAAATTTATTTCTTCTTTTTATGATGAACAGTCGTGTCAATTTTACTATTGGCCCTTGAAAGTTTTTCCGGGTATCAAAATCGGTTGGATGATTGATAACTATAAAACTTTATCTATCAATGTAAAAAAATGTAAAACTTTACTTTTACGTAGAAATTTTTTTTTTTACTTTATTTAGATAAGTAGATAATTCTTTTCTTGGATCAAGACTCTCTAGATTTTTTTTATTTCATCAGAAAATAATAAAATGAAATTCTTTTTCTAATATTTCAATATGATTTCTATCAAGCATTCAATCGTGATCGCATTTCTGAAGCCATGAGAGCGTAAATAAAATCATTTTGCAACTTTAAATCAAAATATCTTTAAAACTACTGAAGATAAAAAATTTTCTCAAGAAACCTTTTTTATAGGAAATTTTCTTAGCTACAAGAAAGGTCTTAATCAAAATCTACCTAACTTGCATCCTTATCTAAGATATTGCAAGTAAAGTATTTGTTATGATTTGATGATTTGTAAAAGAAAATAAAAAATAAAATATCAAATTCCCTAAAAAAAAAATTTTTTTTCCATAAAAAAATTTCCCAAATTGTAAATTTACAACGTCATTTCGTTGCGAGCGGACACTTAAACGAACAAAACAAATGAATATCTTAAAAACTGTCAGGCTATGTTAACCGAATTTTCCGACCATGTGTCGTCATGTCAACGACAGATTGTCTCTATTGTCACAAAGTGGCGAATAATACCACATCATTAAAACAGTTATCATCGCGATATGACGCGACATTATACACCCAGCAAAATTCAATGATCTTCGCAGTACGAATATTTCTCGTACTAATTCTACGAGTGGGTTTTATCCTCGTGCAAATAGGTAGCGTGCCAATAACAAATGTCAACCTGATCCTGCTGCACAATGTCGTGGATTTCTGCTGGGTGACACTGGTTTACTTCCTGACCGGTTGCGTGATCGCCTTTACGGGCGACAACAGCGGCCTCGTCGGCGGAGGTTACTGGATAGCTGACGAAATGGCCGACAAGGAGGAGATCATGTACGGATGGCAGGTAATTGCTATTGCATCTGCAGTGCACACGACTCTGATTGCCGGGCGAATGCACACGGTTGGAACTCTCGTGCTCGGAGGAGTTCTCAGTGGAATTGTCCAGCCATTTGTCATTCACTGGACTCGAACAACCTACGGATGGATGGCACACAACTATATATACGCTACCGACGTGTTTTACCATGATTATGGCGGAGCAGCGACGGTGCACGTCGTCGGCGGTGTGACAGGGCTGATCGGTTGCTTAGTTTTGGGCAGGAGGTTGCTGCGACTGCAGGAAATTGACGACGCAAGCATATCCGTTGGATCTGTGGGTTCCACCGTTGCCGGTCACTTTTTTATCGTCCTTGGCCTTCAGGTAATCCTTCATAACCTCCGCATGAGATGTTTAAACAGATCTTAACTCCTTCCAGACACTTCTCATCCCTCCAGACGCAAATACAAACACGCTAGTGAGTCGACTGACTTCCCTCCTACCGATAAACAATCTGCTGGCAATATCCACCAGTGGACTCATGGTTATTGTCCTGCATTTTGCTATGCGTGAACCCTTTAATCACTGGACGGTTATGAGGTGCATCGAGGGCATCACTGCCGGTGTCGTTGTTGTTTCTGCCGGTGCAGATGTTTTCACCCCCGCTGTATCGATGGCTCTTGGCTGCGGCGGTGGTGTTCTGTTTTATCTATTTGCGAAAACCCTTTTTCAATCGGCTCTCGAGGACTACTGCAATGTTGTTGCCACCCATATTATCTGCGCCATGTTCGGCATTGTTGTCGCACCGATTTTTTACACCACACAAGCATTTCACACCGCCAATTCCGTACTGATGAATATTCTCTGGCAGGCGATTTGTCTTGTCAGTGTTATTGGCTTTACAATTCTCGTTATGGCACCAGCGTTTGTTATTGTCGAGTGGTGTGGACTCCTTCGCAATCGTTCAGAGTACGTCAATCATCTGCGGTCCAATGCAGTACTCGAACGTGGACCAAATAGGTATAGCGTGGTTATTGGCGATTAATGATGGAATTTTGGTGATTTTTCGGTTGTTTTTGTCCAATTTTTGCAGGCCCTTTTTGAAGAGGTTGTTTCATGTTAATGGAGAAACCGTGCTCATGCAACCTGGCGTTGCAGGACAAGATATTGAAATTAATGACGGTGCTAATAATAGACGGACAGTCGAGCCCGTCAGTCAACAAACATGAAATTTTACAGCACGCATGGGATTATATTTATATTTATATTTTTTTTTTATTTATAGAAATATTGCGAGTTTTTGAAGACGAAAATTTATTAGTAAAATTTGTACGTAATTCTAGAGAAATTGATATATATTATCGTGTAAATATAAAATTCTATCAAGTGTCGTAAATTTTTTTTTTTTATATCTTAAAAAATACAGGTTTTGAAAAATTTTTTAGTATGACTTTTTTTATAATTTAAAAATCTTTTACGCAGGCTGATTTACAAATAATACTGATTATTGTGATAATTTTATTATTTTCTTGAAATATAATCTTAAAATAATTTTTCACATCTCTAAAGCCAAAAAGGCGTATAGAAAAATTCTCTTGCTGTTTTAAATCAGAATATTTTCAAAACTATTGAAGATATGAAATTTTCTCAAGAGAGCATTTTTGTAGAAAATTTTATTAGCTACAAAAAAGGTTTCTAGCAAAATTTGTCTAACTTGCATCTTTATCAAAATATCAGCAAGTAAAAGGATCTAAATTTTTTTGCGATATACTCTTTTGATTTTAGACACGCAATATCTGTTAATGTTTGATCTCCATAAATGAAATTAAAAAATTTTTTATAAAAATCAACTTTTTACAATTTTATAAATGTATATAGTTTTAGCCATGAGAAGTTGTTCAGAAAAATACATATTTTTTTATCGGTGATTCTCAGAATTTTATCTCCATCCCCGCATTATTATATATTTTAACCTGCATTTTTCAAAAATGCCTCTTCAACCTGCCTATATTACTACCAATACAAGAAACAATATATTTATTTATAAAAAAATCTAAATTCACAAATGTTCTCCATCACAAGCGATGTTATAGAGTTTTTTTAATCTTAATTCTATTTGAAGCTATTCCAAAGTTGAAAATATTTGATATTTAATTATTATACACTGTGTTTGATGTAATTTAAGAGTTTACAATATTTTGTTATGTTTTTTCAGATGCGATATCTATTTATCAATTAAAATTCTATTTGATTCTATTTTACAGCATAAAAATTATTTTTATATCAATAAAAATGAATTTTATGACACAAATATCACGGCAATGACTCTAGGTATGATTTCTATCGATTTTTATGTAATTAATCGTAAGATTCTCATCTGTTAAAAGTTATTTTATTGTTGGGTACAATTATATTATAGAATTTCCAAATCTAATGAAGGCCAGCACTTTATCAGTATCATCTTGACAGCTCTGACAGGTTTTCTTGACAGAAATCAAGGCATTGACCAGCTGAAAATATACAGATATTATTATTTAGAAAATTAATTGATTAAAAAAAATGTTACTGTACTCCCTGCTTTGAGTTGTTGTTTTATTGGCCGGAAGTTGGATATCTTATAAAAATTAAATAAAATATTTGCAACAATTATTGTAAATTTTTCGAATGATAGAGGAAAATTTTTCAACTTAAAATTACGGAATTTCGTGTTTGTTTTTATTAGAACTTATTGAATATATTGGTACAATTATTACAATATATTACATCAGAGTAATCGCAAGTTAAATTAATCAAGGAAGATTTTTTTTTTCTTGTATATAATGATACTTTGGGTTTTTAAATGCTTAAAATATGCTTGAGTTATTTTTTTTTTTGTCGTAAATCACATTACTGTTGATATTTTCTGGTATTATTTTGTGCTGTTGACATTTTTTTTCTTCACAATCTTTGACTGATTATGTGAATAAGAGCTATTTATCATTCAGGCAAAATATAAAATTTCATATATTTAATCCATGAGATTTAACTAACGATTCTCTAGGGATATTAGATGAGCATTGTTATTTACAAGGTTGGATTTAAATGGCACGTTTAACAACGAGGAATGAAAAAAAAAAAAAATTAGTCCCTCGCCGGAAACTATTGACTTTGTACAGTTTTTTTTTTTTTTTCGAAATATTTCGATTTGTTTTTTACGACGAAGATATCCATAATTAAATATGTAAATATATTTATATATATATATTTATGTGTATATAAAACTAAAAAACAAATTTACAAACATAACAAATGCGATTATTATTATTTATATGGCGGTGTATGGAAAAAACAGTGGTATTTTTTTTATTTCACGTCACAAAAATTTGTTTTCTTATTTTATCGATATTGATAATGATTAGAGGCAACTTAACGTCTTTGGACTGTACAATTTGGACGTTTTCAGTCGTAAAAAAAATTTTGTAACATGATTTTCATACAATTTTCTTTTTTTTTTTATATTTATGTTAACGTTTTTTTCAATTAAAATATCTAGTACTGTAGCTTACGCACTGACATAGTTTTTCTTTTCATTATTTCTTTGTACACACAATAATTCTACATTCATTCATACTGACATTAAAATATTTTACGTTTCAATAATTTACAGATTTCACCCGCATTGGCTTACGCCAATTAGTATTGTAAAATATAAACACGGGTTTATCTACACTGCACAAGGTAGTCAGTTTTTTAAATCACTATTTATATAATAAATTTATTTTTTCACAGTATATGAAAATTATGTTTTTTTTATTCTTCGAAAAAAATGAAAAATTTCAACTCAATTTTATTTTTATCCAAAAAAATATATAATTTTAAGACTGCGTGCAATTCTAGATAATAATTAATCATCGAATCATAACAATTGTAAGAAAAAAAAATGTAATCTTATGAAGTAGCTCAAAAAAAATTATATATCGCGTATTAATCAAAAAGTTGATGATACTTTGCTTGCAATATCTTAGATAAGGATGCAAGTTAGGTAGATTTTGATTAGGACCTTTCTTATAGTTAAGAAAATTTCCTATAAAAAAGGTCTCTTGTGAAAATTTTTTATCTCCAGTAGTTTTAAAGATATTTCGATTTAAAGTTGCAAAATGATTTTATCTACGCTCTCATGGCTTCAGAAATGCGATCATGATTGAATGCTTGATAGAAATCATATTGAAATATTAGAAAAAGAATTTCATTTTATTATTTTCTGATGAAATAAAAAAAATCTAGAGAGTCTTGATCCAAGAAAAGAATTATCTACTTATCTAAATAAAGTAAAAAAAAAAATTTCTACGTAAAAGTAAAGTTTTACATTTTTTTACATTGATAGATAAAGTTTTATAGTTATCAATCATCCAACCGATTTTGATACTCGGAAAAACTTTCAAGGGCTAATAGTAAAATTGACACGACTGATCATCATAAAAAGAAGAAATAAATTTATGACACCAATTAAAAAAAACACCGTGTCCCCAGTAAAATCTGAAGTACACGATAGAAAAGAGCCTTATCTCATACAGTAAAAAAGGTCTCAGGTGGGATTAGGTCACAAAATAAACCCTTACTATACTCTCAAATAAAAGTTTAATGATTCACATTACCTCTGGCAACTCAACACCAGTAATCCTCAAATTTACTACCTAAAAGCCACGACATTAATTAACTCAAAAAATTTCTACACCTCAAACATGATTTAACAAAAAAAAAAACCTTAAAAATTACTATGGAAAACAAACAAAAAATCTAAAATTTCACGCAGAAAAAAATCTTTAAAATCATTATAATTTCCATACATTACATACATAACAAAAAAAAATCAAAAATATTTCGAAATTGAAGTAAAAAATTTCCTTCATACATCAACATCATCATTAAGTTGTCGGCGCATTTTTTCAACGATCCCCTGATATGCCCGCGACTTTATGGCATTGCTCACGAGCATTAAAAAAGAGTTCGCGAGATGTGCTTGCATTAAATTTAACAGCGGCCGGATAGGGAAAAGGCTTAAGATAAAACGGATGGCACCTGCGACCGTAGGGACGTTACTAGTAACGTCAGAAATGATCTCAACACCGACAGTAACTCGTTAAAAAAAAAAGAGAAAGAAAACTCACTGTTGACTTGACTAGTTCTTTGGCCGTTCGCCTGAAGCACGAACGAACCACCGGTCAGACCTGTATCTGCCGGGGCATGAGATCGTTCCAGCGGAATGTTTTAAAGTACCTTTCATCACCGGCTGATGAGTCTCCACGACTCGGAGATGGCCGGTAGCGTGAGCCAGAGGTCATATCACCCAATGGGCGTTTGCTAGGTCATCACAGTGTCAGTGAGGTCGTCTTTGAGCCACTGGGGGATGGTTCGAGAGCCGAGGCGCTTGAGAAGCTTCACCAAAGCAGTGTTGTGCGACAGGTAGTACCTTTGGAGTAATTTATAAGACCTGTCCTCCATCGGCGGGTACTGGCGGCCCTTGCTCTTGCCCAAACACTTGGTGTGATCCTCGTTTGTGACCTGGCAGAAAAATCCCTTCTTCGGATCGTAGCGTAGGTGGGTGGAGTAGTTGAAGGCCGGGGTAATTTTGAGAAACCTCTGCAGCTCGTGTAGTGTCTCGACGGGATTTTGTCGAAGCTGTTCGCCGTCAATTATGTGCAGCTGCTGCGGTAAATAGTAGGAAAGCCAGCGCTCCAAGTGTTGCGCGTACTTGCCAGGATTCAGGCACCTAATTGTCAAGATTTCTAGTGAGAATGAGTTTCAAATGCCGTCGGGCATACTGTCTTTCTTACCTATTGCGAAGGTCTCTCAGAGGCTTCGGGGCTGTATCACTCGCTGTGATGACTGCATGAAAGCTGTAATTGTTCGCTACTGGGTCACCGTGCACTCTCGTGTGCTGATACCAAGAATAGGCTCTTCTCGCTGGCGACAGCAATATCGTGATTAATTTCGCCTTTGGCAGCAGCGCGTGGGCTCGACGTGGAACTAGTTCACCGTCGAAGTACGTCGCAGACTTCTCGAAGAGATAGCGCGAGCTTTCGTTCTTCGACGCCGGGAAAAAGCTCATGTACCTGACACAGATCAAAAGTCCATTAAACAATTGAATTGGTATTGAGTATTTTGCAGTTGGTGATGGAACAAATTTTTGTTTTTATATTTAATTTAGTAATTTATGAATTTTTTTTACTTATTTTTCTTATTTTGGACTTTTAGACTTCTAAAAAAACAATAATTTCTTTAGAAGTTTAGAAGAAAATTAGAAAATATTGAGGTTAAAGCATTATGAATAAAAAAAAAAATCAAATCAAATCAATTTTTAAAAAATAAAGATCAATCATTTATTATAAATAAATTTAAAAAAAAAAGAGACGTATAAAATTTTTTAAAAATGAAGATTTAATTTTTGTGTATAGAAAAAAAAAGATTTACAGTAATTCAATCAATGATGTGCAAAAAGTTTATATTACGTTGTTTGTAGGAAATAAAATTCCCAATTTTTTAAGTCTAATACTATTTTTTATTATTTCGGTTTATTTACCGAGTTTTCGATAAAAAACCAAAAAAATCACGAAAATTCTAATATTTTGAAGATGTACTACTTTAAAAAAAAAAATTAATTTTTATACTATTATATACAGAAGGAGTTTTACTTTTTTACGTAAAATTCCACGTTTCATTTTCAAGTAAAAATTTGTCGAAAAAAAATTTTAACTCATCAGCATTACAATGATAAAACTTTCTAATAGTGATTATTTAACGAACTTACCAGTCGAGACCTTTGTAATAATTTTTCCCATTGAAAAATTGAATTTCCTCGAAAGTATCTGGACTCGGTAGATTGCTACTTATAGCAGGATGTATCGAGAGAAAAGTGTACATAGCCGTGGTGCCAGTTTTTTGTGGTCCAATAACCAAAAATCGAGGTAATTGATCGCATGTTTTATTTCTCGACCATATTTTTTGATGTCTCTGATCATCACAAGGATTCTACGAAATATAAATTAAATATATACATTAAGATAGTGCAAAAAAACCGACTATTTTTTATTTGACTCTCGTGTTAATAAATCATAGTTTATAATGTTTTAAAAGGATACCGTAAAAATTAGCCTGATTCAAATATTTTCAGAGGTCGCTTACGAATTTTAAAATTTGCAAAAACGGTTAGAATGTGATTAAAAAATTTTTTTTTTCCGCTACGGCGAATTATTTTAGATTTAATTCAAATAACTCCTATAAATTTTCAATGAAAAATATTAATTTTTAAGGGTTGTTTATAGATTTCAAAATTTTCTACAGTGATATGAATTGACAAAATAGTTAAAATTAATTAATTTTACAATTATTATAATAAATAATAAGATTTTTAATTTTCTATAAAATATTACTATAATAATACAATTTGAAAAAATGGATTTTTAGGATTTCAGAAATTTTATAAATTTGTAAATAACTCCTAAAAATTCGAATTCTTTATTAAAACTTTGTAGAATTTATTTAAATTACATGTAAAATGATACCACCGTAGTGAAAACAGAAAAAAAAAATTTTTTTATCACATTTTGACAATTTTTGAAAATTTCAAAATTCGTGAGCGACCATCTAAAAATTTTCAAACCAACCGAGCTAATTTTTGTGCCACCCCAATATATCCTCTAGTATTTAAATCAATCCGTTTACTCGCACTAATTTTTCTACTTACCCCCCAAACAGGATCAGCCTCCTCGGGATACAGTTGGAAATATCGCTCTCCTAATTGGAGCGGCGGCGCACTCGACAGCCTCAAGTTTGTCCAGCATTGAATAAATTTAATGACCGACTCAAAGGTATACAACGCCAGACGATCGTTACCGTAATTGGACATGTGCGTCATAAATATATTTATCTATAAATCAAAGAAAAATTATGATAACCATGAAAAATAAAAAATCATCATAAACTTACCGGGTTGTAGACGATCGTTTGAAAAAGTTCTCCACCCTGTATTGACTCATCTAATTTGTCTCTACCACCCGGATACCTCTCGATAAATATCGTGTGTGTAAAAAGGCCGCAAGTTTGTCTTGGTAGTACCTAAAATTATAACATTACAAAGATAAAATAATTTCCGCCTTGAATCTATGATCGATGCGAAGTTTTTACTGCTCGCGGGCAATCAAGATGACAGTCTTTGATATAGCGAACTTGTGAAATATTAGAGTTTGCAGTGATAATAAATTTGCTGGTATATATTGCAATTTATCTGCGTTGTCAGTCTATCGATTTCACTGTACCATAATATTGCGATGAATGAAGCCACGCCTAAGTCGAGCCGGTCTCAGGTGTGGATACTCCTCGGTACTTGTGACTTTGATGTTCCAAACTCTCTTCCAAGCTTCGTACAGCCCCTCGTGCACCGGGTAAACCCCTGAGTGATGAGGACTCACGCTGTATCCACTTCCTGTTGGAATCCCGTGCTCCTTGGCGAATTGCTTGTTCAGGGCCATGTCCAACTGTAGATGCGTTACATTCTCGTAGAGATGTGGCTGCTGATGGTTCCACATGTGTGAAAACCATGTAAATCTGCCGAAAATTTATTAAATTTATTAATTTTACATCTCAAATGTATAAAAAATGCGCAGAAAAATCGTTGAAAGTATAAATTCAGTTACAGACATTTTTTAGCAAGTGAAAAATTTAGTTTTTTTCATTATTAAGCTCAAATTTTAGATATTAACTTAATTAAAAACAATTTTGTTTATGCTCCAGTTAAGTGGATATCTATAATTATTAAAAGGTATGCATGTAACAAATTTTTTTATAATTTTTTCCAATAGCGAAAAAAATTTACATAACTAATTCGACTTTTAGGTAATTTTTTAATTGAAAAAAAAATTTTTTTCAATCCTAAAAGTAATGATAATTTTATAATTTTTTTTTTATAAATTTTATTAATTGATTTTTTAAAAAATTATTGTTTTTTGTTTCAATAAATTTTTTTTTATCACTATATAAATATAATTTAAAAGATACACTTAAATATTTAACATAAAAAAATTTAAGCTGTAAAAAAATTAGTAAAAATTTTATTTTCCGTCATTTGAATAAAATTTACAATATTTTAATTCCACCTTGAACATTAATTTCATGATGAAAAAAAATTTTTATTCATAAATACACCTCCAAGTGCTTCATTAAAAAAAAAAAAAATAATTAATCTAGAAAAATATATATTAAAGTTGAAAGATAAAAAATGTACATGGAAATAAATGATGAAAAAAAAAAAACGAACCTGTCGACGTTTTCGAGCAGCATATCGTCACCGAGGTTCTCCTCCGTCGTTCCGTGATGAAAATATTTTCCGGAAAACCCCAAGTTGAATTTAAATCCCGGTACGAGTGTCTGAATCCTTTGTTGGGTTGCCAAGAGAGCCAAAACATCGTCTTTCCTCAGTCTCGTTCCCTTTTCGCCAACAAATATATCGTCCACGTCGACGAGTATCATGCGATTCAGACTGAGACTGAGTTGTCCATGCGACAAATAGGACAATGAGTCGAGGAGCAATAGTTTGTGCAGCCAAAATCGCAGGCCACTTCCAAACAGAACTCGTTGAATGCCGTCATATCTGCCATGGTCCTAAAGTGCAATTCAACGCACTATTATTACCAGGACACGTTTAATTAGAGTGCGGATGGCAAGAAACAGGGGAAAAGTTCAATTATCGTCGAGTGCTTGGGCTTTCACGCTGGAATATGGAGATCATGTAGAGAGTGGAATGACAATGGAATTGAGGAAATGTATGTAACGCGACACTGTGACGGGAAATGTTAATTATATTAGCTCGGATTCACTGACAACCCTCTTCATTCTTCCTAGTCTCTCGACATTTCAAGTGAACTTGTTAGCCGTAAACAACAATAATAATCGCGTTGATAATCTCATTATCGGGTCACTTGTGAGTGTGGTGCAGGTGCAGCAGCAACTCATTGTGATCCCTGCGGTAGCCTAGGTAATTAAATCTGCAAGCAATCAGCCGTGGGTTTATTCGATTAATCAGCAACGTTGCATTTACTGGTGCTACTATTGTCAATTTGTTTCATGCTCAGCATCAACTGCCTCTCACTATTCTACTTTTGCTTGCTAAAGTTATTTAACAGAAAAATCCCCAAATTATTTAAAATCAATCGAAAAATACAGCGAAAAAAATACATTGAAGATTTTTAATAACATGATTGTTTTTTTTTTTCTATTTAAGGAAAATTCTGATTGGTGTATTTTTTTTTTACAGTTAAGCTGAATTTTTTATTGATTTTATGAATTTTTAGTAGAAATTATGCAATGTTGATGTTACGTACTGAGCACTTTTTTATAAATTATTAAAACAATTTTGAAAAACATCCGAATGCAGAAGTATTGCTGACAATGCATTCCGGATGTCTCCAAGGTTAAAAGCCTTGGTTTTCCAAATTGCTAATCAAGCATAAACTCGTGGCGTTTGATGTGAGAGCATTTTACCTCGTTTCACATAAAAATTGTCAATTAAAAAGTTAATAAATAACTGGGTTTTAGCATTTCCGGCAGCCATTTCTTGTGGTTCATTCGTTCGAGTAGGGTTCTAAATTATTTTATCATTTTTATAATTATATTTCAGTCAAAAATCATCATTTAAACAATTACATCAACAGCTCGATATCCCGGGAGTCAATTGACCTCCTAAAAATCGAGAAAAATAATATTACGCGTCTGTGCTCACCGAGCCAGCACGTAACAGTTGAAAAAAAAACACAAATTTCATTCATTCAATATTTAAAAGAAATGCTATTAAAATAAATTTCCGATACTTATTAGCTTTGACTGAAAATTTTCCGCTCCAATAAATAATCTCGTTCATTAAAAAAGATATTAGATGATTGTCTAATAAAGCAAAACGCTTTTTGACTTTATTTTTCTCAAGGCAAAATACTTTAGACATTGCCAAAGTCGAAAAATGGTTTTTTTTTTTTCAATTAAAAAAAAAAAAAAAAACGTACCGAAACCAATGCATGTAATAACATGATTTTGATATTTTTTTTTTTTTTTCTAGTCCGACAAAACATACGAGTGTCCGCAATGCAGATAACAGAAAGTTTCAACGATATAGTCTTGTTTTTTTGCTCCTTGAAGCTACGCAATTTTTTTTATGAGACTTTAATAATGAAAATAAATGGATTATTAAATAATAATTTCGAAAAAACTATACTGCAATTGCTATAATTAATATCTAAGAATTTACGCAGATAATTATAAAAAATTATCCAATTGTTTTTGAGATAAATAATAAATCTAGAGTGACGTTAAGCTCAAGATGTTATTGGATTTTTTTTTCTTCTTTGTATAACAAGAATATTTGAGATGATTGTATAACTTTATTGCCTGATGTAAGGTCATATTATTGTATACTTTCTGCTTTCACAAGGAAAATCCGACAATCGTGAATTCCAACTGGGATGTAAACGCGACTCAGAACAGCTTTACGAATTGTTTTAGCTCTCCCTTCATTCTCATGCCTCACTTGCTTGTCTTCCTTTTACATTTGCAAAGCGCACTATCGCATTTTGTTCGTATTTGCCAGTGGCTTAGCATGTATGAGTGTTTTTAGATGCTTGTGGCAAGCGAGGAATGACATGTCCGCATCTTTCATGGCTGTAAATATGTTTCATTTCTTCTTTTTTTTTCTCAACCATATTCGCATAAGATATATAATACTTGACGAGCCAATTTTCTGCGAGCAAACATTTCTTTTGTGTGAGAGGATCAAGAATAAAATCCGGGTTTGGAAAGATCACAGTAAAATTCTTCGAAATAATATTTCTTGTTTGTAAAAAAGTTTGATTTTTAAAAATATCAAGAAAATTAAATTATATTGAATAATTGTTGATGGAAACTACTTGAATTAAATTTTAGACACAAATTGAATAATAATTTATATACAAGTGTAATAACGAGGAAGATCATGTCGAGAATCTTGAAAAATATATTTTAATTTACCCTTGAGATTATTCATCATTAAAATAGATAAAATGGCGTTTTTTTCTCACTCCGAAAATTAATAAAAACACTCTTTATAATGATGTCGTTAAAAATAAGCAGAAAAGAAGATAATTGTTTTTTTTTTTTCTGTTCATCGACTGGCTGTTCAAGTATTTTACTCAATAGTCGACTGAATTGTATATTAAATATTACGTCATTATATGGTTTCGTCTCTTGAAATATAAAGTAGTAAGAATTGTTATTTTACTCATTAATTCATGGGAATTAATCCCAATTAAATTGGATTACTAACAAGATAGTATTCTATACTTCAAAAATAGCACTTATTGAGAATAATAATTTTATATAATATGACTAATTGTTTTACTAATTAACGGAAACATGATTTATTTGATGATATTTGGATTGTAGGATTTTAGATTGAAAACTTGAATTTTTTTTATCCCACCTAATTTCCTTAGATGAATAAAAAAAATGGAAATTGGTTTTATTAGGAAATTTTTTAGGATAGGAAAAATTATTTCACTACTTTTCAAAAAAAAAGTCTTTGAATTTTGATTGAAATAGAAAATAATTTTTTTCAATTTTTAAAAGACTATATTCAAGATATCCCTTGATGATTTTTTTCTGTTTTTTTCTTTTTTGGTTTCTGGCGATAACTCAGTGAATAAGCGAGATAATGAAAAATATTACATGAAGAGAAAAATTGGGCATTAAATTTTCTACGAAAAAAAAAAAATGGCGCATACGCCCTTCTGATTTTAGTCACGCGTTATAAGTTTTTAGTCATAATTATACCTGAATTACGGTGGTTAGCGGAGACTTTTGATTGGAATCATCAAGACTGTCTCTGTAGCCCCATGCGAGTGGTTCATACGTGCTGTGGTTGGGTTGAAAAATCGTCCAGTCACCACCGGGCAAAGGTCCCCACGCTGTTTCACCGGATCTAGTCAACCTCAGAATGGGTGAGGCGGAATTCAGCTGTGCATCCTAAAAAGCGAAACAAAAACCATGAAAATAATCCGGAAAGAAGCGCGAGCGAGGACTTCTCACTTTCTGGCGAACAAAAGCACATAGTGATGTATATAAAATGAAGGGTAGATCTTTTCGCGCGACTGAATTCAGATGCGAGAAATACTCTTTCTCTCATCTTACTTTATACAGAAACGAAATGCAAACTTGCAAGTGCAGTGAGATATATATATATATACCGTCAAGTATGCAATTCTAATTCCAAACACTTTTTCACGCATTTCTCATCGAAATAAACAAATCCCTGTGATTAATTAAATCCATATACATCATACAATTGATTTCTTCTCACCTTTAGCCTTAAATTTGTGTGAATGAATAGCGGGAATCCCTTGAGTTGCGCACCAACAAGACTCTCCTCACCCGGTGGTGCGAATCCAACAATACCGACCGAGTACTCGCGGCAGTACTTATCAAGTAGTTCACGATTCCATTTATCCATCTGCAGATATTTGTTCAGATTTTCAAATACCAACACGCCATATCTGCCTTTATCAAGATTTGTCAAAACTGGCAGTGATTTTCCAGCTACTTCCACTTTGTATCTGCACAAAAAAAAATTTTATTTCATTATTAACAAAGATTTAAAGTCTATAGGACAAAATATCTACGACAGAAATTATCTTTTACCGACAGGGGGGAGGGTTTTTTTCTCTCAGATAAAACAGATTTTTTTTTCTCATCGTTGGACTTTTTTGTGAATAGTTTGAAGTATGATTAAATGCATATATTTTAATATAAATTATTTCTGCTTTTAAAAATTCTAACTGGCTATGACTTAATTTGTTATCCATCACGCAGTGTGAAAATACACGAGCTCACCAATATTAATTAAGTAATCAACGAGCCCGTGTTTGCCAGAGGAAAAAAGCATAACAAGCATATGTCTGTATGCCTTTTGTGTTTGTTAGGCTATACCCCCTTGCCGCACTCGACACACATCGCGCACGTCATTCGCAATTTCATTCGCGCCCGATGTGTGCAGCCGTGTATACGAGGGCATTATTATTTTCACCGTATTCACTGGCATCCTCTACGTGCTCTGCAAAGTTTCTGGTGGAGGATTTTATAACACTGACACTGACCCCTAACTGCACAGTACACTGGCGTATATGTTTTCTATGTGAATTTTTTCCCTTTTTTTTTGTTTTTTTATCGAGCTCTTTCGAGCGTTTTCTTTCCGCTATTTCCGTTTAAGGTTTTTCTCATTATAGTGAGTATTTTTTTTTTCAGAAATGAAATGGGCACTGGATTCAATCCCAAAGCCTCTAGGCTAGGTTGACCTGAATCTTGTATTCTAACCGGTGCAGACCAATTCACATTTGTAGCTGATGTTTGTATTACGCAAATGTGGAAATTGGGCCGAAATGACGATACTGCAGTGTCAATTTGCATAAATTATCAAATGTTAACATTATATAAGCTATAATTAAGGTGTTTGTTTATCAAAATTTGTTTCTTCAATTTTTCGAATCATTTTTTAATTTGTAACAAATTGTTAGAGTTGAAAATTATTGAAAATTTTCATGTTCTACGAAACAATAGGGTGTGATTTATACTCGCTTATTTTTATTTTCTATTACGATACTTTAATCTTCATTTTAAAAAAACTTTATATATCCTACTTTTTTCATTCAGAGAACAGATTTTGAAAAACTCCTCTCACAATACAGATTGCGGAGGAGTGGAATAAAAAAAAAAATAACGTATTTAAATTACGGCCTTTTGCATGACGTACCTTTCGGGTATTTTCAAAAATTTTGAAACATAGATTTTTAAGTCAGATAAAATGACGAAAGTTATAAACAAACGAAAGCCTATATAGAATCTACAAAAACTACCCTTCTAAGGGGGATTAGTCAATCGTAAAAAAAAATTTACAACCCCCAAGAGTTATTTTGGAGACCATTTCCCACCCTCTCAACCCCAAAATCATGGGAAATAATTGAATAATATATTGTTAAATGTTTTGCATAGTGATGATATTTTTTCTACAGTTATTTTTAAGTCCAAAAAATCAGCAACCCCGTGGCATCGTTTTAAAAATCATCGAGTAGCCTCTAAACCAAAAATTCATGAGAAAAAGTCATTTTATATAGTGTTAAATGTTGTAATTCACGATAATGTTTTTGTAAAAGTTACTTTCGGGTCTAAAAAAACACTAGAAAAAAATCAGCAACCCCCTGGCGTCGTTTAGAAACTGTTAGCCACAAAAAGGTTTTCTAAAATAAGTATAGATCGCTCAGCGAAGCGGACATGTGCATGCTAGTTAAAGTGTGTTTAAAAAACCATTTGAAATTGATCAGAATCTGTTTATTTATCACAAAGGCTATTTGATATTTAAAATTATAGCATAAAATTGAAGGTATCTTTTGAATTATGATCAGAAACCGCGATATACAGTGCGTGTATATGTATGGATTCTATTATTCAAGGAGAATGTGAAACATGAGGAAAAGAAGGCGTGACACGATATTTTCATTGTTTGCAAGTTTTTACAACTAGTTATCAACGCATTGTGTTTTCAGCTCGAAACTAAATCCATTCACTATCCAACTAATCCTGTGAGTTTTCTCAATTCAATATATATATTTTGCACCAGCTAATAATTTTAGTTATTTCTCCATCGCTCAGCTGCATATCACGTTTCATTTAATTAATTCTGCTCATCAACGTAATGTGCTTTTCGTTATTAAAAATAAATCTAGAATTCATCTCTCTTTCGTATATCAAGCATTGAAAATAATGTGAATAATTTTTGTCAGTGACTAATCAAGATCCTAATTGTTTCAAAATTTGCAGTATTTTAATATATTATTAAAAGAAGTAAAATAAAAATCCTGACAGTCTCAATAGCAAATTTTTTGACAATTTTATTTTTTTTTTTGTTTTTTTTTTTCTTTGGTCTATTTTTCGAAAATTGATTTTCATGCTTTCAAGTTTTCAAAAAATAAGGGATTCTTTAAATCGCCTGAGAAATTTACATAAAAAATGTACTTAAAACGGTAAAAAAATTATTTTAAAAAAAATTCGAATTCCAAGAATATCTATTCGCACGTCCTGGTGCACTCATTAAATCGTTAATAGTATTATAAAACTAAGAAGTATAGTTACTAAGTATATTAAGAGCGTATATAGCATAAGAAGTACACGTTTAAAAAGACTAATCAGCAAAATATGAACTTCATGTCGGCTTCCAAGACGATGCAGTGGACTACACGCAGGGTTCAGAGCTTGCACTTCTTCCTGGGAAGAAACCGGCACCTATTTTCCGATTTTGGCCTGAAAATAGCCTATAACCGCACATTTCACCATAAACGGAAGAAGGTGTCTGACCAAGTTCCAATGGTTCTACTACACGGTTCCATCCATGGGCGACTTTCTAGATCAGGGTAACCTTTGGCTTGAGACCTTCTCCCTTCCTAACCTACAAGCCCAGATGGTTCTATCCATCGGCTACTCCTCAGACCTAACGTTTTTCCTAAAAATTACTCCATTTCACCATTAAAACTCAATTACATGCCTAGAACGATAGAAGTAATTGTTTACATGGGAATCTTAAAGTATTTGCTAGATAACTGTTCACAGACAATTGACATAAGCTATTGAAAACAATTAATTGATAAAACATAATCGTTTCGAGCAGAATAAATTCAACTTAAGGAGTTTCGATGATGACATGAAAAAAGTTCCATGGATTTGAAACTTTTGTCAATTAATTATAAAACATAATCGTTTCGAGCAGAATAAATTCAACTTAAGGAGTTTCGATGATGACATGAAAAAAGTTCCATGGATTTGAAACTTTTGTCAATTAATATGGTCTTATGATCGAGCATGTATGGTTTAAATTTTAAATCATTTCACCACCTGGTTTATGAGTAAGTTCCATGGATTTGAAACTTTTGTCAATTAATATGGTCTTATGATCGAGCATGTATGGTTTAAATTTTAAATCATTTCACCACCTGGTTTATGAGAAAATGTGACTTGAACTTGCGATTGTACGCCGCTATCGCCATAAGATCCTATGTATAAAGAGCTATATTTGAATTCCCAATTTCTCGTAAACAAAGTGGACGAATTGAATAAAACTTGAAATATAGCTGCAGAATATACAGAGCAATAAATGGTTAGTTTTTTGTTTTGCTGGAACTTTTTTGATTTTTCGATTTTTGAAAATTGATTTTCTAATCAACGAATTAACAAAAAAGGTTTTATAATACCACTTTTAGATAGCCAATAGTGGAACTTTTTTGATTTTTCGATTTTTGAAAATTGATTTTCTAATCAACGAATTAACAAAAAAGGTTTTATAATACCACTTTTAGATAGCCAATAGGGCACTTGAATTTAATAAAATCAAAATTGGGCCTCTGACTAATTTAATATCGGAGATACAACGTTTTGAATTTCTCTCTTTTTGGGATAGCCATCGTAACTCCTTAATATTTCAGCAGAGTCCAAAATTTCCAAGCATGTTTATAGTTGGAAAAAATCTTAAAAAAAAAAAATCTTTTTAAGAATTTTGATAAATAAATAGTTTTAGGTATTTAAAACTGAAAAAAAAAAACTTTTCAGATAGTCTATTTTACTACTGTATATATTTTTTCAATATACTTTAATATCTTTTCTATTATTATCCGAGTTTTCAACCTTCTTTTTTTTCGTATATATATTCATCCTCTGCGCAATTGTCAATATAGACTCTCAGTGTAATGAAAATTCTGCAGTAAAAGTCAAACAAATAAGCAAAAGAGATCGCGCGACCGCCGACAGTTTAGTAAAGCGCGGTCGTGAAAAAAGAAGAAAAAAAAATTGTGAGATATCTTTTGTGAAGCTCTTTGGGTCGTATTCGTCTGGTGTATCTCGTGGGATATAGAATGTAATT
The DNA here is from genome assembly GCA_002156465.1 of Macrocentrus cingulum. Taxonomy (NCBI): domain Eukaryota; kingdom Metazoa; phylum Arthropoda; class Insecta; order Hymenoptera; family Braconidae; genus Macrocentrus; species Macrocentrus cingulum. The sequence continues at coordinate 19,126 of MVJL01002866.1, read as the reverse complement.
TGAAAGGGTCCTTTAGCCAGCTGCACCGCATTGTGCTAGGGGCACTATGGGATTCTTTAGCTTTCATCTCGCTTGCTCTTTAGTGCACGTGAGCTTTTGTCGAGATTCCTGCGAATATAGTTGGATTATTTCTTCTCTTTAGGCGAGAATAAGACGAGCAAGTTTGTGCTCTCTGGCGCCAATTATGTTACCGTGGACTTTTTGATTAATTCACAGCGACAGATATAGACGCTGTGTGTCGTAGATGTACATCAGTCGAGTCTCTTGCAAGCGAGCTTGACATTTCTTGGCCTCGTTGGTGCTACTACTTCTTCACGGCTCCTTCACCGCACACGTGTATTCACGTCACGTTTCTATGCCTGCGGGACTCTTGTATGACGCTTTGCGCGCCTCGGAATGAGGCCTCGCTCCATGCACACAGCCGTGTCTTATCTTGTCATCTGACCATCGGCAGAATTGCCTGGAAAATAAATCGCAATCAGGGCTCTATCATGTGTGGAAATTTTGTAGATTGCCACGTGATCTGCACACCAATATTTGCGCGCCTATATGGACAACTATTTCTATATAGCTGCCGCGTGACCGGATGCACATGGGATGTTGAGGTGAATTCTGACGTGATGCCATGCATATTTGAAAAGCAGGATCATTAGTGTTCTATTAAGTCGAAAAATCCCATGCTATCAAAGTCGGGATTCTCATTTCTTTGATTTAATAAAATTTATGAGAAAGCATTATATAAGAAAAAAAATTTATCTGCCTCAGAATAGTGAAGATTCTTCGGTGAAATAATTTTGCACACGTATGCGAAGCTATAGGGTGTGATTTACACTCGCTTAGTCCATTTTTGCTAATATTTGTCGTTAATTACTGTATAAATTTGTTTTATTTCTATTCACGACATTTAAATATTCATTTTGAAAAATTATCGTCCTACTTTTTTTTATTATCAATAATTTATGTTCATTTTTTTTCGACCGGCTGCAGTTATTTATAAAAACATTAGGGAAGTTACTACTTTTTTGATGTTTTTTTTTTTCATCTTCAATATTATATAGATGTAGAAACAGTGAAATAATATTAAGATTTTTTTCGTGGATTAACATTTTGGACTTCTTTCATGACAAACGTTTCAAGAACTTCAAGTTTTATTATTTAAATAATTTAGGAGTTTTTTAATCCTTCGAGTACGCACCTATTTTTTTCGACGTCTCCTACACTCTGGGTCAATTTGGCCCTTCACTTTAGCGAATTGCGTATAGAACTCTACAACTACTCAACCAATTGGTTTGAAAAAATTAAAAGATATACTTAAAATTGTGTTTAAATAGTTTATCAATATTAAAGAGGTTATTAAAATCTTTAACACAACAAAAAAAAAAATTCACGATGAAAATATTTATTTAAACAATCGAATTTTATCAAAAAATTGCAATTTTTTAGATTTCTAACATTTTTTGCTGAAAATTTACGTGAGTTCTCTCGAAATACATTTAATAAATAAAAAAATTAGTCATCTAATTTATGTCAATCGAGAGTATTTATTTTACGTGCTAATAGACGCGATTTCTACGGCGTTGAAAATCAGCTGTGACTTCAATCTTTTGTCAAAAAAATCTGATAACTCATCACGCTACAACAACTTTCGAAATTTACAGTCAATAGTTTAAATTATCTCCGCCAATCAATAGTCTTATCATTTTCTCAAATAGTTATTTATTTATTATTATTTATTTCATAAATTTTTTTGACCAAGGAGACAAGACTCCTAGCGGCCATCCAGAATACAATAATATGCATACATAATGTAGAGAAATGTGAATAATAAAATAACATATGTAGAATACAAAAAAGAAACAATATATAATAATATATCATAGCAATAATACAATAATATGCATACATAATGTAGAGAAATGTGAATAATAAAATAACATATGTAGAATACAAAAAAGAAACAATATATAATAATATATCATAGCAAGAAAAAAATAAAAATAAAAATGAAAAAAAATGCTCTCAATCACTCAAACACCCATACAAGATAATAAAGCTACCATGAACCACTTAATCAACAGTCCTCACCAAGAAAAAATAAAAATGAAAAAAAATGCTCTCAATCACTCAAACACCCATACAAGATAATAAAGCTACCATGAACCACTTAATCAACAGTCCTCACCAAGAAAAAAACTCATAGCACGCACTGCGAAAATGCAGAAATGTTGGCTGAGACGTGCACTCGCTAGGAAGTTTATTCCATGCCCTAATGGCACAGACAATAAATGACTTGTCGTATTTAGCACTGTGACAGTTGGGAAGATCAAGGTAGTCCCGACGCACATCACCTCTACGCAAACGCGATGCAGATAGACGAAGTTCACTACTGATCAGAGGCTTTTGAAACAAATAAAGCGCCTTATAAATAATACACGTCAGGAAGAAATTACGCCTAGTAGAAAGAGAGAGCCAGTGAAGGTTCTTATAATGCTGCGTGACATGCTCATACTTCGAGATTTTAAAAATGTAACGAACACATGCATTGAGTTTGCGCTGTAGCCTGATTTGCTGCTGACCAGTGATATCCGTAAAAGCAGCAGCACAGTAATCAAAAATGGGAAAAATAAGAACCGACACTAGCCGATTTTTCAACTGAGTACTAAAAACATCGCCATTCATTTTTAACTGAGCTCTCATACTTTTGGTACAGATAGCAGTGGTTTGTAATGACCAAGATAAAGTATCCTCAAGAATAACACCTAAATATTTCACAGACTTGCTGTACTAAAAAATGCTCTCAATCACTCAAACACCCATACAAGATAATAAAGCTACCATGAACCACTTAATCAACAGTCCTCACCAAGAAAAAACTCATAGCACGCACTGCGAAAATGCAGAAATGCAGAAATGTTGGCTGAGACGTGCACTCGCTAGGAAGTTTATTCCATGCCCTAATGGCACAGACAATAAATGACTTGTCGTATTTAGCACTGTGACAGTTGGGAAGATCAAGGTAGTCCCGACGCACATCACCTCTACGCAAACGCGATGCAGATAGACGAAGTTCACTACTGATCAGAGGCTTTTGAAACAAATAAAGCGCCTTATAAATAATACACGTCAGGAAGAAATTACGCCTAGTAGAAAGAGAGAGCCAGTGAAGGTTCTTATAATGCTGCGTGACATGCTCATACTTCGAGATTTTAAAAATGTAACGAACACATGCATTGAGTTTGCGCTGTAGCCTGATTTGCTGCTGACCAGTGATATCCGTAAAAGCAGCAGCACAGTAATCAAAAATGGGAAGGAAAAATAAGAACCGACACTAGCCGCTTTTTTAACTGAGTACTAAAAACATCGCCATTCATTTTTAACTGAGCAAGAGCTCTCATACTTTTGGTACAGATAGCAGTGGTTTGTAATGACCAAGATAAAGTATCCTCAAGAATAACACCTAAATATTTCACAGACTTGCTGTACGGAATAATTTTATCACCAACCCTAATAGACGGCACTAAAACATTGCGCAAATCAGCAAGCTTATGCGATGTACCAAACAAAACTGCATTCGTCTTACTGGCATTCAACATTAAACCATTCTTTACACACCATTCAGAGATAACATCAATTTCACTATTGAGAATATCAATACAATTATTAATTTCACTCAATTTACAATAGCGATAAATAACTAAGTCATCAGCATAAAAAAGGTGCTTACAACGCATTAACATCAGACCAAGGTCAATTACATAGATAGAGTACAATAAAGGTCCAAGGACACTGCCTTGCGGAACACCTCTTGTAACACGCATCCACTCAGACATATCACCACTATCATCAGGCACAGCTTGCATACGGCCCTCAAGATAAGACTGAAACCAGCATAGTGAAGTGTCATCAAGTCCAATAGCCCTGAGTTTATATATCAAAATATCATGAATTTAACACGCATCCACTCAGACATATCACCACTATCATCACGCACAGCTTGCATACGGCCCTCAAGATAAGACTGAAACCAGCATAGTGAAGTGTCATCAAGTCCAATAGCCCTGAGTTTATATATCAAAATATCATGAATAACCGAATCAAAAGCCTTACTAAAGTCAAAAAAGACGGCAATTGTGACCAAACCATTGTCCATTCCAAGTCTAATATCATCACACAATCGTAGGATAGCATCTTGTGTATTAAGGCCAACACGAAAAGCTGTTTGGAAATCGTCCAAGACACCATTACGACTCAAATAGTTCATGAGTTGATTATAAACACATCTTTCAAGTGGCTTCGAGAGTGTACAAAGTAGCGATATAGGTCTAAAATCAGAGCACTCCGAAGGACTACGGACTTTAGGTAGTGGCAAGACATACGAACGTTTCCATGCCAGTGGGAAAGCACCAGTCACAAGAGATGTATTAAATAAATGCGTGATGTAGTCTAAAAAGAAAGGTAGTAAAGACTTATACATTTTCAGTTCAAATCCATCTGGACCAATGGCACCAGAAGTGAGCCTCATAATCGCTTTTCGCACAGCAGCACAATCCAACTCCTCAAAGGAGAATACACTTTCGCAACGCACTACACAATTACTTAAATAATCATAATCAATATGACTAAAAACCGCACCACTCGCCATAATAAAGGATGCATTTAAATCATTTAGATGAACGTCACGCACAATAATTGGTGTAGAGCCTTTAACTAGACCAAGATTTCTGAAGTCATTCCATAAAGACTTGGCATTCTTGCAGCTCAAAAAACGTTGATCAAAGTAACGCCGCTTGGCATCCGTAATCCTACTCTTAATAAGCTTGCGTAAATTAGTATATTCAGTGAATCCAAAGCCAGATCTTTTAAATATTCGATAAAGCTTGGACCGACGTCGCTGAAGTTCTTTGATGTCCTTAGTAATCCATGGAGCAGGTTGATCACGAACACAGACTTCTCTCAAAGGTGCCACTGAATTAATGACACCATCAATGTGTGTATGGAGACAGTCATTCACTGCATCAACAGTAGCAGGTTGATCACGAACACAGACTTCTCTCAAAGGTGCCACTGAATTAATGACACCATCAATGTGTGTATGGAGACAGTCATTCACTGCATCAACAGGGAGCATCCAAAATATTAGTTAGGTCTAGACGCATGCAGGAATCTTGAAGACGAACTTCATCAATCATATGCCAGTTTCTGCACCAAATCTTTTTTAGGGAGCATCCAAAATATTAGTTAGGTCTAGACGCATGCAGGAATCTTGAAGACGAACTTCATCAATCATATGCCAGTTTCTGCACCAAATCTTTTTGCGGCTTTGCACCGGAATGGTATAATCATATTGCAGAGAGATCAGATCATGGTCTACGAACTTCATCAATCATATGCCAGTTTCTGCACCAAATCTTTTTGCGGCTTTGCACCGGAATGGTATAATCATATTGCAGAGAGATCAGATCATGGTCGGCAAGAAACGGCTCAGATGACTGCCTCGATGAAAGTACAAAATCTAAGTTGCCCACAAAGCAGTGATCAATCCAGGAATCCAAGGTAGCAGTATGATGTGTAGGAGAATAGTTGACCATGTATAGGCCCAAGGCGTTACAGAAGTCTAGGATACATTCAGACTTCAAGTTGTTAGCAAGTGGATCAAAATTAAAATCACCAAGTAAAACAATATGTGAATAACGTGGCATAACATCATCTAAGTCCGCTTCAAGTAGATGCAATGAGGGTGACGAAGGCGGATTATAGACTGCTCCAATCAAGATTTTCTGCCTCGTAGCTTGCCAAACTTCAAGAAATAGATATTCCGGATGATTAGGTACATAAAATGAGCTAAGGACAACCTTAGACGAAAGTGTATTTTTTACAAAAAGAGCCACTCCTCCGCCAGTTCTACCAATCCTATCATTTCTGTACAGCATATACGATGGCAAACTGAACTGCGTATCAGCCATATTAGTATTGAGCCAAGTTTCACTCACAGCAATGATGTCAAAAGAATGCGTCCGAAAGAATTCTTTGAAGAGGATAAAGTTCGCATTCAGCGAGCGAATATTAACATGGCAGATCGAAAGAGGCAGTTGAGGTAATGAGGTAGGCAGCACAAGTGGACGAGCGAGAGATGAATGAGAGAAAGATGACTATATTAACTTATCATTCAACTGACCAAGACCAGTAGAAGGTAACAGCTTCAATGGAGGTTTATCTGGAGCATATCTCACAAAAACTGCACCTGCAGTAATCCAAACATTTTTAGATGGCAGTGTAGGGAAACTCTTGAATATCAGCTGACGAAACTTATACAATGCCGACGGATGCCGACGATGTAAACGAATCAGATCAGCAGGAATGCCATCTTCTAAAATCAAGGAATTGCAGGGAATAACAATTCGTCTTGATTTAGTAATAATAGAATCAACAGCATTTTTAGAGTCAAATTTTATCAGGACATCACGTTGCATTTGCCTTGCAGATCTCGTTCTAGCATCAGCAGGTTTGCCAACTCTCCGAATCGAACGCACCCTCAACGAATTCACGGGAATATCAAGCACTCCCAATAAATTGTCAACAACAGTATGAAGATTCTCAGACGGTCTCTCAAGCAGCCCCGAGATAGATAGCTCATCCTCTACAGCTTGCGCTTCCAAAAGCAGTGCCCTCTGTTCAAAATTACAGCTAACAAGCAAATCAGCAGCTTTAGTTACAGAATCCGCAATCCTAGAGGAACCAGAAGGCTTGCTTATTTCCAACTCATGTACACGTTTCTCAAGATCATGGCACTTCCCAGCCAGCTCATCCTGCTTCGTCTTGATGACATCCAATTTCGCATGTAATTGCTGAGTAGAGACTTCAAGCTCATCTAACTTGTCAAGTTTATCTAATTTATCCAGCTTACCAAGTTTATCCAGATGAGCACCAAAGGACAATAGTAAGCCACGAAGATCACTCTCAGAGCACACAGGACATTTCGCTGTGACCGATTCAACAGCATCGATAGTATGTGAAAAATTGTATTTGAGTTTTACACATGAGGGATGGAATTTATGATGATATTGGCAATTCGTCTTAATGCAATGCGCAATGTCATCAATCAAACCAAAACAAAGCACGCACGACATTGCCACTAGAGTTTACGAATTGTCCGAAAATACAGAAAGTCACCGTTGATAAAACAGAAAAATGACGGAGTTGACACCACTGTCTAATAGCAATAATACCGTGTAAAAACTAGATGGCAGCACTTACACTAAAACTGACTCAATCAACAAGAAGCCAAGCTAACCTCAAACACAATTTTCCAAAATTGAAAAACCAAAAATTATAGCAGAGACAGAAGTCTCCGGTAAAATTTTATGAACTGAAAATTCACAGAAATGTTACGAGTCAAAAAATCGGTAAACCAAGCACAAAGCAAAGCACTAGCGCAGAGGATAACAGAACAAAGCAAGAGCAACTTTAAGCACAACGTTTCTACACATGAGTCAGTGACTTGTAGTTGAGTGTTAAATTCGATCAAAGTCAGTGTATGGGTCCAGATGACCCAGTGTATACTCCAAGGGTTAAATTGAAATTTATTAGAAGAATTATCATCGAAAAAGTAAAAATATTTTGTCGTTATTTTCAATATTTCGTCAACTTTGAATGAGACGAAACCGTGAAATATTAGAATTAATTCCAAGGATATTAATATTTTGAGTTTCTAATTTTTAAAAATCTCATAATGCTTAAATTAAAAAATCGAAATCAACATTATAAAAATATTTCTGACTAACTCAATATTTTTTTTTCTATAGATTTAATGATGATTTTTAAAGGCAGTTTAACAAATTTACAGGTTTAAACTTACGAGCAAAATCAATTTTTATTCGGTAAAAATATTTCTTCTCTATTTTTAACATCTCGTCAATTTTAAATTTAACTTACTAAAAACGTTGAATATTCAAAATTTATTACAAGGATATTATTAGCACTAATATAAATCCTTTATTTTGAAATCTGTAGTGAGCTTTAATCAAAAACTAATGAACGAAATTTCATTAATACTTCAATGATGTCAGTGAGTCAGTTTTGCCCGATAATCATTTACCAAGGTCTCAAACGCATGTTGACAGTTCGAGTAAAGCTTTTGGTCACCCTGAAAATAGTGATGGCTCGTCAAATTGTCAGACGGAGATCCTGCACGTTCTCAGGTGCGCTGAGGCATCTGGAATTATTCATGACGAGCAAAGCATGAAGAGTACAAACTCGGTTTTCCTTCTTGTCGTATGCTGGACGTATCAGTGTCTGTAATGTTATTCGTTCCTCGAAGTATATACGATTCGATACAAATGACACTATCACTGAGGATGGTTTATTTCTCATGAGAAAGGACTGTGCCAATCAAGAGTGGTCGTGGCAGGTACAATTTCGCGTAAAGTGGTAAAGCTTCATTGTACACTGCAGACAATCGTTTCAAGCTGATCGAAGGCAAAGACCTGGGGGAATGAGCCAAGCAAGAATATACAGTACACGAAGCCCTCAAATCGAATTGCAAGTTGTCTACCGAAAAGTATAGCGGTTGGTATTGGCTTCAGACTTTCGCCTCGACGACTCTCAAGAGTTTCGCGACTTCTTTCGAATTATCGTTCGCACTGCTGGCTTTGACAATTTCAACTTCTAACAATGTCCCTGCGTGTTTTCGCATTTTTTTTTTACAAAGAGCATCTGTAGTGCCATCAAAAGTCCCCATGAGAGTGACCAAAAAGACTCGAGAAACGTGATTTCATCTTGAGAGGATAGAACACACTTTTACAATTTCATCTGTCCCTCAAAGATTTTTTTGTGGTTTTTCAATTACAATATTTTATAAGAGCATAAACTTACAGACAAAATATTTTATCGAAACATTATTTTTTAATTCTGCTTCAATTCGAATAATTTCTGCTGCAGTTTGAATAATTAACCCTGAATTTCATTTTTTACGATTTTTTAGTGACGCATTGCGAGGGCGTATTTTCTATAAAAAACCGATTTTAAAATTTTAAAAGTCGATTTTAAAAGTATATATTCGCTATACCTTTTACGTAATATAAAATTTATTAACTATTAATAATTTTTCTCAACTGTTGATAAATTTTTTTTTTTCAGTGTTCTAATACGGTCAATATTGTGCTTAAATATTGAGGAGGATTTATATTGAGCACACTCACTTAAATATTCACATGGGTATTATGATGCCCCTGGGTATAGGGACTTAAAGTTAATATACTGATCTTGTAGCTAATATTGATGTTGTAACTTTGTGAAATGTGTGGAAAGGACCATTAATAATTTTCTATCACGAATGAACAGGACTATATGACTTTCAAGATTACGAAAGTCATACTAAACGTTAATCAGACAGCCCCCCTCTCCCCTTGCCCTAAATATTTAAAACTTTTTGATACAAAAATATAGTATAAGTGTGTAGCAAGTGCGTGAAGGCGGCATTTTTTTGACAGCGTGTAAGTTTATCACGAGCCAGAACTACATTTGCAGGACGAGTTTGAGGGTTGAACATGAGCGAGTGTCACAATCGAACGTGTCCTAATTAGGACATGTTCGATTAAATTTTAAAATTCAAAAGAAAAAAAAAAAGAAAGAAACTTTTCATGAAAATTAAGAAAATGTGAAAAATTTTATTTTGAAATATTTTCCCTGGTCATAATTGAAAAGATGCCCATTTTCAACGACATTTTTTTAATAATGGAAAAGTTGGAAAATATTAAAAAATAAAAGTATATCATAAAAAAATTTTCAACTTAAGTTATTTTTAAAAATAATTTTTTTTTTATTTTTACCATGAAATATCGGTATATGCGCTAATAAACAAGAATTTCCATGTATTTGTTATAGAAATACAATGGTGGGTACATAGCCGGGTGCAAATGCGGCGATGGTAGTTAATAGTAATTTTAACATGCTATAGTAGTCATTTTCGTACTCATCCGATACATTGCGACTGAATTTTTTTCAAACGGTGCAATTGGTGTGGTAAGGTGTCACGACGAAGCGGTCAATCACATCGGTATGGAGACAGGGAAAACACAGGGGTGATTCTTTTTTTTTTTGCTAAATACCTACTTATAAGGTCACATAAACGAATTTAATAGAATCCGGTAATTACGGCTTGTCTATAGGAACCTATATTGACCCAAGATAACAGAGTGTGACATCTCTGACCCAAAATAGGTTCCTAACTTGGCCCTGTATTCAATCCGGCAAAGTTAGTTCAGGCCAATATCAAGCTAAGTTAAAATTTCCACACGAGGTCTAAATTCTATCGTATCACAGAACAAAACTATAAAAACTTCAAAGATCTAATTTTTTAGACCTTTCCACTTTTTTGCATGAAGTTTTTCTTCCAGTTTCTCTATCCCAAAGCAAAGCTTTCTGCCAGTCAGTATTTTATCGTCCAAGGTTCAATTGAAAACGCAATTTTCGGAAACGTTGAAGCCACATCAGAAACGCTGGTGTTTCATTCACGAGACACAACAAAAAAACTGAGTAAAAAGCAGGATGGCCAGTTGTATGTGGTGTTGGACGAAGCCAAGAAAAGTGCCTGCACTATGAGGAAAAAAAAGGAAAAAGCGGAAGCTGGTGACAGTGAAAGGCTGAGCTGTGGTAGGAAAGACAAAAATGGGAATGAAGCTATTGAATGGGATGATAGCTAGTGGGAGTTTTCTCAAAGGTCTGTATGAAGTCCGGGGATAAAGGTATAATGGTATCCGGGGAAGGGAGTATGACATTGAACAAGGGATGATATCTGACTGGTCTGGAGATGTCTGGTTTTGTTGGATATCCCTAGAAGCTTTCATTCTTGCTCGTCTCGTCGTTTTAATCTCTCAGGACTACTCTTCTTCGTGTTATATTCTACCGTATATAAATCATATATGTAGAGTGATGTTAGCCTGTTGGCTCATCATCGATTTTCATACTCCAGACGCTATATTCAATAGTCTTGGCTCGAAACATTCCAGTAAATGATTCCTCTCTTATGGCTTGTTTCGACAACTCTTACCGAACAATGTGACTCTGGCGGATTAACTGCTCGTACATAGTTGGCTTGTACACTTTGTCGATGACATCCTTCGGCAGAAACTCGTAGCCTTTCAGGATTCAATGACCCCTACTCACTATATACAAACGAAAGGGGCTTTGCTATCGAGCAGAGTTCAAACACAAAGGCATTGCTGCTGGCGTGGTATTCTTCAATAATAGGGGAAGTTGTGTGCTTATTAACGCCAACGCATTCTTCCACCCTTTGCCCTTTTCCGTCTATAACCATTTTCATATACCTATACGATCATTTAGTCTTTCAATGGTTGTTTACCGCTCAATTTATTCTACGGAATTTGCTTTTCTTCCTTTCAATGCAAATTTCATCGAGGAAATATTGTTGCTTTGGCTTCAGTAGAGTTTAAAGTTGCTTTTCAACTGTGTATGATGTAGGTGAAACCTCTGATGTTATGCTATAAATGTCCAACAGTCGATCTGGGGCAGAGATTCAGTGTGCACAGTCCATTCAATCATCCAATTTCTTCCTGTTCTTGACATAAATATAATTGGATAGCCTCGGGCAATTGTTCTGGTAGTCGCATTTTCCTGGGAATTGGTAATTTTTCTGTCATTTTTTCATAGTCAAGCGATGATACTTTTGATAATGGAGGTAGTTAAGCGGTAAAACGTGCCGCAGCGACTGAAAGATTTGAAATGAAATTTATTTCAAGTTTTTTTTCTATAGACATAAAAACTTGCATAATCGCTATTCTTGTCAACTAAAATGCAGTTTGTTAAGGAATATTTCAAGGATTATAATCACATGGCAATGTAGATAATGATTATTCTTTAATCCAATTCCCATGGAATAAAAAGATTAAAAATGCTTGCTTCTTTAAATTAAAATATCTTTGAAACTACTGGAAATATACATTTTTCTTAAGAAACCTTTTTTGTAGAAAATTTTATTAACTACAAAAAAGGTTCTTAGCAAAAGATGTCTAACTTGCATCCATACCAAGATATTTTATTTTCAGCCCCAAGAAAAAAAATTCAGGATTTTTGAATCAACAAGGAGCCTCCTTCAGGCTTTGAATAATCTCTCTGCGGCATTCACAGTCTTTCTAGATAGCTACTAATAAAACTCGAGTCTTCAAGCCATCGCGATTAGTCTTTCGAATTTTTTTCTGAAAGACTTTAGTTTCTTAACTCTTGCGGTCGTTTCGCGAATCGCATTTCTTGAAGACTCGAGTCTCGTGTTGTCGTTTCGATTAGAACGTTGCACATGCTTAGAGACGAAAGTATGCCAACAAGAGCTTGGAGACTCTAACTTCCTCAGGTTGTCGTACCAAAATTTTTCCAAGTTCTTCATGAAAAATTTGGAAAATTTTCAGCCGAGCTAAAGAGACTTGGAAAATTTCTGGCTGAGCTGCAACCGGGACGGATTCAGAATAAATGCCTCAAACCACGCAATATTTCTATTAAACTTTAAATTTATAAATAATATAATTACGTATGATAAAAATTACAATCAATACATTCACTTGATCTAAATAATTAGTTCATTTTCTAATTATGCTCCTCGAATCGCATTTATCGCAAGATAATTATCAAGATTAATTTCGTTCATAAATATAAAAAATGAAAATAATAATAAGTTCGCACGTTTATCAATATAAATAAAATCATAAAGAAAGTCAATTTAATTGTAATTACTTAGTTGAAATGGAAAATAACAAAATGTAATAAATTACAGTTGAAAAAAATTAATTAATCTTTATTACAACAATAATAGTCTAGACTTTAGTCCCTTTATTTATTATCGAAACTGTAGTCTCAATCATGAATTGTCTCTATATATATGAGAGACGCGTGAAATATCGTAATACAGACAAGATTCGAGACTCTAGGTACGCAAGAGTCTACAGTCACCAGAACCTTGAGACTTTAAACGCAGTTTCGCTCACTGCCAATAGAAAGCCTATTTAATGGATGAAAATTTCAGTGATTCGAGTCGCTCAATTTCAGTCTATGAAAGCCCGAATTTATCCGTTTTAGCGCACGCGCCAGGCGATATTACAAAAAAATCCAATTTTTAAAATACTACTTTCCATCGCAACATAAAAAAGAATTGAATATTACAATTTTTCCCCTTATAGCCGAACATGCGTAAAATCCCACAAGATCTATAAAATTCCACTAAGAACCACTTGGATTAGTTAATCAAAAAATTTCATTCCAAAAAGATCATAAATTCGTCACGATTTCTCAGTATTTCCACAGTGGAAATAGTAGACCGGGAATAAACTAGTAAAGCGTTGATTGGCTACTTGCCTCAATCAACACTATCATTAAAGATACAATACTATAGCCTACATCATATCCAATTAGCAATACACGTAGGTACTAATATTAGATGGCAGCAGGAAGGCGTGGAATAGTTGATGTGTGCCACTGACGATTTAATTTGCGGGCCGATTAGAGCTTAAAATTTATTCAGACCTGAGTAATTATCTTAATGAAGGTTCTGTCGATTGTCATGAGTTTCTCACTTTTCTTCTTCTTTCCTCTCACGCGCTACTGTCAATGGCTCTTTCATCTGATCTCGCTTTGTCGAAGCCTAGCGATTGACTTTTATCAGGTGATTCAATACTCGACTTTTTCATTCACACGTCCTTCTGCTGCTCGTACAGCATGATGTCGACAAAGCCTTTGATGTCAAGGGTTTTGTTCACGAATTTTTTATTGCTGCATTGAACTAGGCTATCAGAATGATTTCTGGTGAGTTTTCAGTGAGAATTTTCGGCATAGATGATGGCACAATACGATAAGTCGGGGGTTGAGTACAGTGTTGCCGATGATAATCTCCCATTTCGTGCAAAAGCACTATCGACTATGAAATTGCATCGGATAAAACGATCGAGTTGGGAGGACCCGGGATAAGCGACGAGTCCTTTCTGCCTGTATCATCAGCAACCCCCAGGCTAAATCCATTGCAAGCCAGCTCCATTATAGTATCATTATCGGTGAGCGCGATTATCGCGAGACTCTGATGCAGTTGTCCGGAAAAGCTGCGGCTCTTCATCTTTCAGATATGACATCAGAGACCTGCTGTATACGCTTGAATGCTTTTAAAATATATAGTTTATTCTGTACATGAGGAGCGAGAAAAACCAGACTATGGGCCACGTGTATAGAATTTATCTCGTGCACAGAGCGATGATGATGATCATACATACTTTATCCGGTTGTAGACGAGCAGCTCGGCAATCTCTCGACCCACCCTGGAATAAAGCGTCTCGACGAAGACCAGCACCTTTGGATCGATCCTCAATCTTGCCTCACTGCGATGATCCGGAGCGACTGGCAGCCTTGTAGCACCTCTTAGCGTTGAGCACCTTATCGCTGGCTCCGGTCTCGTGTCTCGATGGATCAGGCTGTAGCACAAAGTATTATCGATATTAGAATTGATGCTTTGAGAAATGTCGAGGAAGATGAAGCACCTTAAAAGATATCAATTGATCACCAGTTACTTTTTATTATTAAACACTATACTCTTTCAAATCGAAACAGTGAGAAGTTTACTGTTTTATCCAGTGACCCTTAATTCGACGGATTAAAACAGTTGATGTTCACTGATTACTTAGTGACTGTTAAAACCTAAATAACCGCATAATTGATTGAACAAAAATTTTAAAATCTTTTTGATATTTCCTAACTTTTTTATTTAAACCTTTTTTTTTGGTAGGATCAATTTATTTATTTTTGTAACGTTCCAAACGTTGTAGAGCTGATGTAAATATTAAGGTTGTACTGGCGTGAGATCGGTTAAAAAAAAAAATTAATAGAAATTAATAATCTTATTCTTTAAAACATCCTGCATAACTTTGCAAAATTTCAAGAATTTTCAGTCGCTCAAAATTGATAAATTAATTATCAAACCCGGAGAAAAATCTGTTGACTCTTATAGAACCTTGCGACGATCGCTATTTTGAATTTTCAAAAAAAATATTACTACTGATGGGAACTGAATAAAAAACGAATGTATTGCATCTCTATAATTGATATGAATATTGTGAGAATCTCAAAACAATTTTATCGCTAGTTTTTGTTAAAATTACCACAAATGCGTGTTTAAAAAAAAAAAAAAAAATTTTTTTTTCGGCAATTTAGGAAGATGGTTTTGAAAATTTTAAGAAATAGTTTTTTTGAAATACTGATAATACTGATAATACTGATAATACTGATTCTATTTCGGGTGAAAATTTTTCTATTGTAAGAAATTTTTATTAGATTTTGAAAAATCATTTCAAATTTAATTTTTGTACCAATATGCAATGCTGATAAAATAAAAAAAAACTAATTATACATTTAATCAGTAATAAATAAGAATTTTTTTTTTGTCAAAAAAATATATTATAATGTTCAAAAAGAGTTAGGAATGTTAATAAATTTCAATTTTGACTGAAAAAGTCATAGTAAGTGTGAAAATTGATGATTTTTCATTTAACTTGGAATATAAAGAAGTTTTAAATTTCCTTGTTGTAAAGTTAAGGCGTTAAACATGGCAATATATTGTCCTTTGACTTTATTGCCACTTCAGACAATGATTAAACATGTTGTACAGGGTTAAAAATTGACGGATAAGCGCGTTTTATCGTCACCCTGGCGCGTCTGCCGTCTAATCGATATAGCACGCCAGCTTACACCTATATAAAAAGAAGAGGAGCACACTGGAGAAAAATGATCACGACTCGACGCGGTGTCGCGTCTTGAGAAATGGAGCGGGTGTCGATAACTCGTCGCTTGAATTTATCTGTGACTCACGAAAAACACATCCATGAGCTGCACAAGTTCACGCAATCAATCTTAACACCCACATGCAAACAAAATAATAAAATCAAATGTACTTATCGACCAATACATATAAACTCATCTCAGAGGATACATAAAAAGTTTTTACATAATATTTGGTCATTCTCCATTTGTTCTTGATCAGAAAATTTTTCTTCTTGATATCTCAAGTTGTCACATTAAATTTGAATTCAAATGAATTATTTAGAACATTTTATTGATTTTTTTTTTTTATTTCCAGCATTGATTTTATTCATTTTCTTCTCCTGCACTTTTTAAAAGATGTCCGGCGAAAAAGTCAAAATTTCTTTTTATGTTGAAAATTGACGAAAAAAATACTGCTTGCTAAAAATCACAGTCCTATTGTAGCACCGCGAATTTTACGAAATGAGTACCATAATTTATTAATTTTTGGACATTCGTAACAATATAAATTCAATTTTTCAGTTTATTAATGCAATAATGAATGTTTGTAATTAATAAATAAGTGCTTACGAATGAAAAGAATAATTTATTGAAAGTAAGAATACCTTTATGGCAAATCTTCAATTAAAATCAAAGGGTGTTCCAACTGCTAGGTGTCAATTTGAACAGACGACAAACTAATAGTTTTTTATCGATAAATATATGCCGGAAAAATAAATTAAAAGCTTTTATAATTTTTAGCTTTTTAAAACACATTTCAATCGGAAATTAAGGTAAACTTCGATTTGATTTTGTATCAACAAGAATTGTTTGTACTTTTATGTTTTTTTTTTTTTTTGGATGAAAAAAATTACAAATATTAAACAAGTAAAAATAGCGTTTTTTTTTTACTCAAACGAGGAAATTTTTATATGGGCGCATATATATGCTTGTATTTGTACAAAAATAAAATTCAGCTTTTATTAATTTCAATATTTCACGTTTGTACATTTGTTCACATGTAAACACTCGAGTTTTACCGTAGCTTGAAAATTTTTTTTTGTTATACAATTTCAATACCAAAAAAAAACCTCTATTGATATTAATGATTGAATTTTATCGAAATAAATGATCAGAGTTATGAATTTCACAGAAAAAAAAGAAACGGAAAACAAGTTTTTTTTTTTTTTCGTTTGATCCAATAAATGGAACTTTAATTAGTCATAGAGAGAAAATATGCCAAGAGAAACAGTGCATGAATATTCTGCATTCTACAATATACCCAACATTCCATTATTTCAACTTATATTTGAGTATAAAGTTTTTCAGCAGCTGTCAGTTGTTTGAGAACGTTTTAACGTTTAAGCAAAGTTTCAACACCTGCTGTGTCACTATATGCAGGCCTTCTAAACTCGAAAATAATAAGCGATGCTATCCATTTGATATTCATTTCAACGTAAACAAACAATTGCACAATTACACGCAATTACTCACGATAGGAAATAATTTTTGACTGTTTGTTTTATTTCAAAATTGAATTACTAAGCGTGGTTCAGAAAACAGAAAAAAAATAAAAAATCTCTCCATAGATTCTTTGTAAAAATCGGCCTAAACCTCATCCTCAGCAGTCGCCGTTTTATTCCATCTCTCAAAGCCCATAACACAACCTCATTCCTTTTAGAACTATCCACAACTAAAAATTCTAGTCCGAAATACACACAATACCATGTTGTACATATACACGTACTGCATTTCACTTTTACTGTATTATCTGATCAACCAATCACAGTGCGATAAAAAATGTCTAAATTTACTGCAACTGTTTTTTTTGCAATCAACTAATCACAGCGCGAGAAAATTTCAAACAACCAATCAAATATCATTCCCTACAATTCGGCAACCAATCAGCAAAATGTCATATTTTGCCTAGAAATAAAATTTTGATTTGTATATAAAAAATCGGGGAAACATTCATTGCTAACGATTTATTTTCCTCATTACCGCGTCGAATTTCATATAATTCTAGGCCCAATCGAAAGGTCATTTTCGTCTTTATATAGGTATCTAAGGAGAAATTAGATTAAAAAAAATTATTTTCCGAGATAATCCAACTTAAAATTTGAAACATTCTAAAATTCTAATTTTTTTTGTAACGATAATCGGTTTTCTCGCGCCATTCATTTGTTTGAATGTGGTCGCGCCTAAACTTAGCCGAGTGTCTCTTTGATGCTTTTGTTTTATTTATTAACAATATGGTATATTAATGGCTGCGTAGAGGATTGAACTTTCCGAGTTTATTTTTTAAAAAAGAAGAAAAATATTAACACAACATAATTTAATGGTAAAATTTCCCTTAAATACTTTTTTACAAGAGAAGTAAAGCTATAAAGAGAGTGTTTTTAATCTCCAAGTCAATCCGCTAGTTCCACTCTCTGATGACGAGGTTCAGAGCTGCCCAGTGACCATTTAAACCCGAGAAAAAATCTAGTATTAAATACAGAGCTTCTTCCACACGTGCATACCGGTATTCCATCTCGGGGTTGAACTTAACGCACTGTTTGTGCAAGGGCTGAGAGCCAGTGCAGTCGTTGAGTGCGTGGTGTTTACGTGGAGACCGGTCGGCGTGGGATTTAGATATGCATGCAAACGGACACCGGCGGCAATCCTTTGGGCACAGTTCCGGCTTAAAAGCGCAAATACAAGGCAGACCCAGTTATTACCGCAACATCTGGTATTAGTGCTGTCGAAACGATAAAGAGCATCGCTCCTGCTGACAATCAAGTTTCTCCAAGGATGCGCCAAGTTTGCGCCAGATGCTCTGATGTTTGGCATGAATAATTTACATCAATTGTGCTTTGTCACCTTCAAGTATACTTTGAAAGTTACATTGTGTAACGTTCAGTTGTGAAAAAAGGAAAAAAACAACTGAATTATTTTTCATTTAAGTTCTGAATAATTAGATTCATTAGTACGTTGAACAAAAAGCAGCAAAAGATGGAGCTAATTTGTTTGAACTGTACAGTTCCGTTCATTATTCTTTTGATGTAGAAGAAGTTGTAGCAGAGGATCAGCAATTAAATATTTAAAAAAATGTCCTACTTTTGCAATAAAAAAGATTGTCAATTATTGTATAAAGGCTTTGACATCGGAGCAAATTGTATCGTGGTCTTGGAATCAATTTTATTGAAGGTTAAAAACTGCCTTGAATAAAAAGAAATACTTAGCATGCTAAATTAGAAGCCTCAATTTAAATCTCGTCCATTGACAGGCTTGTCTTTGATGTTAAAGTATTTTTTTACAATATGTTTTTACTTTTTTTTTTTTTTTTTTTTTTTTTTCTTTT